>CM051265.1:42814330-43086830 GCA_027921565.1 Artemia sinica
AGTCAAAAGTGATCAGAGGGCAACTAGTTTCCCCCAAGCCCTTTCCCCCAAAATATATCCAATAAAAATTTGGAATAGCTATTTTGTTAAAAATAGTTCGAAGATCAGATACCAAAAACTCCGGGGTCAACACAACCCCCCAGGGTACCCCCCAGGGTCTGGGGGCAAGTGTTGTAAGTTATGCCCTGGGGGCATATATGGTTTATATGGAAGAGATGATCATATAAACTTCAGAGGGGGCTCATTAAATTGTAAATAGGAAGTTCTAGTGCTCTTTTTACGAGTCAAAAGTAATTGGATGGTAACTAGCCCCCCCCCCCCCCTAGGGCCCTTTTCACCTATGTGATCAAAATTTTGAGATAACTGTTTTGTTCAAAATGATTCAAAGGTCAAATAACAAAAACTCTAGGGTAAACACAACCCCCCAGAGCCTTGGGGTAAGTGTTGTAAGTTCTTCTCCGGGGTCACATAAGGTTTTTATGTAAAGGGTGGTCGTGTAAACTTCAGAGGGGCTCATTTGATTGGAAATTGAAAGTTCCAGTTCCCTTTTTAAGCGTCAAAAGTGATCAGGGGGCATCTACCCCCCCCCAGCATCCTCTTTTCCCCGAATGCGTCATGTCATAATTTTGAGATAGTGTTTTGTTCAAAATGGTCCAACGATCAGATAGTAAAATTTTCGGGGTCAATATAACCCCTCAGAACCCGGGGGAAGGATTGTAAGTTATGCTCCGGGGGTATATAAGGTTTTTACGGATGAGGTGGTCACCCAAACTTCGGAGGGGACTCAAATATTTAGAAATTGCAAGTACTAGTTCCTTTATAAAAATGAAAAGTGATCCGACTGCAACTAGTCCCCCCCCCCACCACCAACCCTCTTTTCCCCAAGTGTGTCCGATCGAATTTTTGAGATAGTCATTTTGTTCAAAATAGAACAAAGATCGTATAATAAAGAAACGGGGGTTTAACGACCCCCCAGGGTCCGGGGGCAAGTGTTGTAAGTTATGCCCGGGGGCATATAAGGTTTTTATGGAAGGGGCGGTCTTATAAACTTCGGAGGGGGCTCATTCGATTGGAAATCGAAAGTTTTAGTTCCATTTTTAAGAGTCAAAAGGGACCAGGTAGCTAGCCCCCCACCCCTGCCCTCTTTACCCGAAATCCATCCGATCAAATTTTGAGATAGCCATTTTATTTAAAAAAGTTCAAAGATCAGATAACAAAACTCCGGGGCCAACACAACCTCCAGAGCAATTTTGTAAATTATGCACTAGGGGCATATAAGGTTTTCATACGAGGGTTTTTAAAATAGTTCAAAGATCAGATAAGCCCGACCCCCACCCCTACAAAAAAACTTATTAACGATATTTTATTCCGAAATTTAAGGGAGCTGACCCCTGGCCCCCCTGTATGGCCTGACCCTCCCCTCCCCCCCAAAAATAAATTTTTAACGATATTTTATTCCAAAAATAATTGAAACTCACCCCTGGCCTTCCATGGCCCGACCCTCCCCAAAAAACACATTAACGATGTGTCTGACTCTTTGATGAACCTATTGCTATCAAAAACCTGTTTTGTAGAGTTTCGGTTACCATTGAGTCGGGTCGCTCCTTACTTACAGTTCGTTACCACGAACTGTTTGAAAATGTGGAACTTTGCACTTTTTGCTAGAACAAAGATTCACGGATGTTTGCGTGCTTATTTGTTTTTTTGTTGTTTTTTTTCCTGAGGGGTGATCGTATCCACCCAATGGTCCTAGAATATCGTGGGAGGGCTCATTCGAACGGGAATTAAAAGTTCTACTGCCCTTTTGAAGTGACAAAAAAATGAAGCGAAACTAGGCCCCCTCCCACGCTCATTTTTTCCCAAAGTCACCTGATCAAAATTTTGAGATAGCCATTTTGTTCAGCATGGTTTAAAATATAATAACTATGTCTTTTAGGACAACGTAATCCCCCAAAGTTCCCGGGGGGAGGGCTGAAAGTTATGAACCTTACCCAATGTTTACACATAGTATTGGTTATTGGGAAGTATACAGACGTTTTCAGGGGGGATTTTTTCCTGTATTGGGGGGGGGGGTCGGGGGTTATGTTGGAGGATCTTTCCATGGAGGAAGTTTTCATGGGGGAAGGGACATTGCTTTGAAGGGGGCACCGGATTTCCCAGCATTATTTAAAAAATGATCAGAAATTAAAGTTTTTCAACTGAAAGTAAGGAGCAACATCAAAACTTAAAACTAACAGAAATTATTACGTATATGATTGGGTTCGCCCCCTAGTCAATACCTCGCTCTTTAAGCCAAAGATATTTTTTTAGTAGTTTCATAAGGGCTATTTATTCTAATTAACGGCCTTTGTGATTAAGGGGTCATTTTTAAAGAATTGGAACAAAAAGTCAAACTTTAGCGTAAAGAGCAAGGTATTGACTAGGGGGCAAACACCCTAATATACGTATTAAAGATATATGAATGTAGAAGTTCGTTACGTATGTTAATTCGTAAGTTACGTTTATTTATTACTAATAAAACGTTCGTAAATAAAATTACACAATTTTCGAGAAATTCATTTAACCAAATAAAAGTAATATTAATATGCAAATTTAATTTTAATTATTGATCTACGGTGAGCCAAAATCAAAACCTGCATTAATTCAAAAACGTTCAACAATTAAATTAAAAAACAAGTTTTTTTAACTGAAAGTAAGGAGCGACATTAAAACTTAAAACGAACAGAAATTATTCCGTATATGAAAGGGGCTGTCCCCTCCTCAACGTCTCGCTCTTTACGCTAAAGTTTGACTCTTTCTCACAGCTCTATTTTTTTAAGCAATAATAAAATTTAGCGTTTGAGACGTTAAGATTGAGACGTTGAGGAGGGGACATCCCCTTTCATATACGGAATAACTTCTGTTCGTTTTAAGTTTTAATGTCGCTGCTTACTTTCAGTTAAAAAAAACTAGTTTTTTTAATTTAATAACAGTTAATAACAAGCTATATCCCTGGGGCTCAATAACATAATAGTTAGGTACGTAAGCGTCACGTTTGTGCATCTAATGGTAAAAACATGACATTTGGCAGACATGTGCAAAAAAATACGGAGAGTCTGACTGGGGGCAGAACCACCTTTTCCGACGCGATTATCGTGCCGTTTTGCGTTTTTTCCGCGCGGGAAAAAATACCTGACTTTCAGAGTGAGAAATTTTTCCGATCAGAGGGTCGTTTCTGACGAATTTGTCTCTCCTGATAACAAAAATGGGCCTACTTTTTTTCCGACTCCTGGTTACTGAGTTATCATCATTTTCATCACTACGCTCCGTACACTTCTGGGTAATTTCCGCTTTCTGACTTTGTATTTTTCATCGTAATCGCATAGAAACTGGTGAGCATGTTACGGAAACTGTGAAGAATTGACTAAGTTGCAAATTCAAATTTTTCTCCGCGGTTCCGCGCTATTTTGCGTTTTTCCGCGCGAACCAAAAAAAAGGCGAGTTATGAGAATGAGCAATGGCCAAGTTTAAGATCTCTTTTCTGACTAGTTCGAGTCTCTCCATTCCAAAAATGTGGTTATTTTTGCAATCAGATTCTTGGTTCAGGATTTACCAGTTTCAAAACCACGGTTTCTATGCCATACTCTAACAAGAACTCATACCCTTCCTATAACATTCCGAAGGAGGTCATACGTTTTTGATCGTAAGTAATTAATTACCGTTTCAGATCTCCTCAATAAACTTTCAGTAAAAAAAAAAAAAAATCATTTATTCAACTCAAACAGCTTAACTTACGGAATTTCGGACGTTGGAACCATACTATTATGATGATAAAATGTAGAATACTAAACTACTTCAGGTATTTCAAAATAGTTAAACAATCACATTGATCATAGGAATGAAATAGCCAACTTCGACTTGTTTCATCATAAAGATTGCTAAAAAATAAAATGAGATTCTCACGAACAGGATACAGGTTGAAATCGGCTTCTGACAATTAAAGCTACAAAAAGTGCACTACTGATTGTACTGATTATTACAACCTTTGCACGAACAGAGATATGCGCATTTTATGGAAGCTTTTGCGCATTTGCACCTGTTTTTGCGCTTTGTTTTACAGCCACATTCGAGCAGTTCTTTGCAAATTGTCGCTGCCTCAGAAGATTAGTCCAGAAAGGATTCCAGCTTCTGTCATGCTTCACCCAGCCGTATAAACCTGGATCCAGTGGGGAAAGTTTCGGACAACACGATGATGCCCATATCTGGGCCTTTAAGTAAACCCGTTTGGTATGCTGCTCAAGAGCAGCCGCTGTTGGAGACAGTCTTTCCATTCTGGCTGTTTTTCGTGTGAAAAGCTCTTTCCGTAGACTGCTCACTTCAGACAAGCCGCTTGTCTTCTTCGTAAAGATCGAGGACGAATCGCTGGATGTCTGTATAGTGACAATTTAGGAGCGGGGCTCTTGATGTAGGCCTACTCAGAGTAAAGAAAGTCGGAAGAATGGATTCTACAGCTTTCCAGGTCTTCCAAACACCATGCTTTCCATGAAAAGCAAAAGAAGAAGTCGTATCGCATCCAGAGAAGGCATGCAAAAAGAGAAGGCTGTGAGACCTGTCAGGTCCTTGACGATAAGTAATATCCTGAATGGGCAGTATTTTCGTCTTTGCTCCATGACCATAGATGAAAAACAGGTTATCAATCTGAAGCTCCCGGAACAAAGCTGTTGCAATCACAACTACATCAGAATCCACAGTTCTGATGGCTATGAAGTTATGAAGTTATAGTCACACTGCGCCTGATGGAAGGCATGGAGCAGCACACAAGTGTCGCCTTCTTCGTGGTTGGTAAGTGTGAGACCTTCGCGAAAAGCGATATCGCGCGTTGAAATAACTACCATAGTCGTCAAAAAATGGAAGAGTCGACTCTTGTTCTCAGGTGATTTCAAAAAGTCACGCCAGTTCATCCGAGGAACGGGGGTTCGGTCTGTGATTTTCACGGCATAAGACGAAGTTCCTCGTGTGTTCACGCGCTTTGTTTTTTAGGCTGTCGTCAGTGTGGATGTCAAAGACGAGATAAATCCTTTGAGCGTCGGTTTGGGATTGTTGATTTCTAATGTAGGTAGCGAAGTTCGAGCGATCGTATTCACCGAGACTAATTCCAGGCTGGAACAGAAACCTTCCTTGTTGCTAATGGGTACTGCTTTGGTTTAATAGTTCTGCTGGTTCCTTCAAAGCAAAAATATCATAAGATATTTTTTTCTGTGCGCAGAGTTTCAAGAAATTTGTCTGTGCGCGACTCAAACACCTCATATCGCTTTTATACTTAAGGCAGGAAAGATTATTAGTCACGTGTTGAGACTTTAAACAACATCAAGAAATCATAGGAGCGGCAAAAATATAGTCTTCTGAATAAAACATGTCATAATCTGAAGACATTTATGAAAGAAAAAAAGCACTTATTAAAGGTAAATTGTACGTTACTTGTTCTCTTCTCATATGCTTTTTCTTTAAAAAGTACGTGCCATGGGGATTTTCTTCTTTTCTTTGTTAAACCTGCTAGCGATATAAGGTATTTCGAGTCGCATTTTTAAACCCGCAAATGGTCCATTCATTCAAACCACAGTCGTCACTTGCACATTAAGGTGAACCAGAGTTTGTAATGTAGAAGTATGAAAGACAGTCTACTCCTGGCGATGATGAAAGTGATAATAAATCAGTAACAGATGGTTGGATATTAAAAGTAAGCACATTCTCAGACTCAGCATACTCGATTTAACCATGAAAGATACCCTAAGCGCATGTACTACCTCAGTATACAGAAAAGAGTACGACCCGCGATGATGAAAATGAAGATAACTCGGAAACTACTGTTCTGATTTCAAAAGTGGGCACATGTTCAGAATCATCAGACCCGGATTAACCAGAAACGACCCTTTAAACGTCCAAATCCTTCAATTTAAAAAAAAAATGTACGATTTTTCGCGCGGAAAAATGGGATGAAACGCGGAAAAACGCGCTCAGAAAATGTGGTTCTGCCCCCTGTCAGATTCTCCGTATTTTTATACATATGTGTTCCAATTTTCTTGCTTTTGACATAAAATGCACAAACCTTATGGAAATTGGCGCTTATGTACCTAACTATAAGAGGAGTTTTTGTGACAAACCGTGCCTTATCAGCAAAAAGTGCCAGTCGCAAAAAAAAAAAAAAACAATGGAAAGCGAAGTTGGTTTATAAGTCAGGCTAGTGAGAATCATGCCGGCTAGTCACGAATAATGAGTAAAAAACATGTTATTTAATAATTGACCACGCTTCCATTGTTGTAATAAAATTTTTACGTATAAACCATGTTAATAATTATTCTCAGTCATTATGGTTGCAACAGTAGCTGCAACCTAGGAAAGAGCGAACCACAGCCCATACTCACCAATAGTTGAAAAACGTGTTTAAAAAAAACTGCCTAATGAGAAAAAAAAGTTCAATCTAGAAATGATTCGGGAATGGTAACTATTATTTCGATCATGGTTGCAGCGGCAGCTGCAACCTAGTAAAAAGCGAACCACAGCCCATAGTAATTAAAAGTTGAAAGACGTTTTTGTAAAAAAAAAACTGTCTAGTGAGAAAAATTTCCATTTGACACTGAATCAGGAATGGTAACTATTGTTTCGATTAATCTTAGAAGTAAAAGTTTATTGCGAAAAGAAATTTATGGTGATTTCGAAAAAGAGCCTGAAACCCCTTGAAAATTGCGTCAAATCGAAATAAAAAGTGCACCGTTGGAATCAGCATGGTCGAAAACCTTTTTGTAGGATAATTACAGTCCCCCACCTTGAACACCAAGGAAAATGACTTTTTTGCATGTGTAGCGCTGATCTGTCTCACTTTTTTTTCTTTCATTTTTTTCTAGATGGGCTAGGGGGGTGACCATAGCATCATAGAGAGGTATTTAATAGCTGATTCGAAAGGGAATTAAATTTGTAAGTGCCCTTGTTAAGTGACCAAAAATATTGGAGGGCAAATAGCCCTCCCCCTCCCTACAGGCCCCCTCCCCCTCAACTAGTCCTATAAAAATTTTGAGATAGCCATTTTGTTTAGCATAGTTCAAAGGTCCAATATATATGGTTTTGATGATGATATGGCCCTCCTTAGTCCCTGGGGAAGGGCTGTATTTGGTATCGGACGTATCGATATCGCGCGTATCGGTATCGTGCGTATTGGTATCGCATGCATCGTATCGCGAATATTGGTATCCACTGTTGTTGTTTTTTCAGTCATTTTCTAGGCTCATTTTTTTAAAGCATGTCCCGGCAAGGTATCATGGTTGCAGCGGTAGCTGCAACCTAGTAAAGAGCGAACCACAGCCCATAGTAACCAAAAGTTAAACAACGCGTTTTGAAAAAAACTGCCTAGTGAAAAAAAATTCTCATCTGACACTGACTCAGGAACGTTAACTATTCGGTTCGTCTTAAAAGTTTAGTTTACTGCGAAAAGAAATCTATGTTGATTTCGAAAAAAAAGCCTCACACCCCTCGAAAATGGCGTCATACCAAAATGAAAAGTGTACCATTGGAATCAACATGGTCAAAACCTTGTACAGGGAAATTCAAGTCCCCCTCCCTGAACAACAAGGACAATCACTGTTTTGCATCGGTAGCACTGATCTGTCTCAAGTTTTGTTTTTTTTTTTCAACAGGTCTAGCAGGCTACCAGAACATCATAAAGATATTCTTAATGGCTCATTCAAAAGCTATTTCTCGTATCTACGTACTTTTTATAAATTCTGCCATCTGCAAGTGCCATATGGCACTAAAATGACACTTTTTTTGCTGTTTCTCAAAGGGTGGCACTAGCAGGCTACCAGAACATCGTTGGTAGATCTTTTATAGCTTATGTAAAAGATATTGCGCATATCTACGTCTTTCATATAAATTCCACGATCAATAAGTTCAAATGGCACTAAAAATGGCACTTTTGTTGTCGTGTCTCAAGTGGAAAAGCTGCACTGTAAAAAAAAAAAAGTTGATTTCCAACGAAATGTTTTGCTCGAATTCAAACAAGCCAAAAAAAAAAAAAAAAAAAAAAAAAAAAAAAAAAAAAAAAAAAAAAAAAAAAAAATTCTGTTGGAATTGTGACTTGCTTGTTTAATTCAAACAAGTCACAAAAAAAATCCAATTTTTCTGTTGGAATTGTGTCTTGCTTATTGAATTCCAACAAATTATTGAAATTATTAATATTCATGTACTTTTCAGTAGAGAAAATGTAATTTTCACCGTAAATAGGCTATATCAATCAACTCGGTTTGAACTTCAACAGTAGTTTGAAGTTTCTTGAATATCATTTTAAATTTGACTATAGGACCATTGAAAGTAATATGTTCAGTATAAGTTCAATTCAAATATTTGAATTATAGCAGAAAAAGGGGAATGCTAATTGAATTTTTAGTATAAAAAGATAATTATAAAAATAAGGAAATATATTTTTACTTTGAAATAAGTTGAGATTTCTTGTCTGCAAAATGAATACGCAGAAATTTATGTACAAAAATTATCTTTTAACTTTTACAATCGTTTTTTTAAATACATTTTTTGCGAGTTTCTGTAGGTAGAAAATTTCTTAAGATGCTACCCTAACCTTAACAGTACTGACGGTGAAAATGTATTGCTTTCTGATTGCAATTTTTTCTAATTAATAACAAAATCCTTTTGTGGGAACAACTTATGTTTTTGCGATGAACGTCATTTTTGTAATGAGACCCAAACAGCGTTTAAAAAAAAATTCTTCCCTGGATTTGCCATAAATTTGCTGCTTACGCTGAATAACCAAGTAAGCAAATATATCGAAGAAAAGAAGACGCCTGTAAGGGTATTTCAGTTCTTTACGTACACGTAAAGGAACCAAAAGCTTCCCCAAAAAGAGAATTTTCTAAAATGGTGCACATTTGAACTGGACTCAGAAATACTACACTTTAATAGCATGAATCGTGCTTCAAAAACCCCGTTTTGCTACAGGATTAATTAAAAAATAGGACGTTAACCCAATAAGTTTTATCAAACAGTTCATAGTGTTAAACTTTAATTAAGGAGCGACTCAGCTCAATTGTAACCGAAACTCAAACATGGAATTCTGATAACAATTGATAAGAATTAGGTTTTTATGCAGATTGCAAATATATAAATTTCATTACGTTTAATATTTACCCACCAAAGGCTCCAAGCCTCAGAAGAAAAATGGATTTTGAAAACAGGGAGCCTGATTTTCGAAAAAGGGAGAAACACCCCCCCCCCCCCCCAAAAAAAAAGTCAATAAATCTTAATGTAAATCAGACCTTCAGATTCAGTGTATCAGAAAATGCTATTGTGGGGGATATGATCTCCTATCTGCACAAATGTGGAATTTTTGTTTTTGCCAGAAGGCTGATCATGGATGTGTTTCTATTTGTTGATTTTTTGTTCTAGTGTCCTTTTTAAGAGACCGTAAAGATTGGAGGGCAACTAAACCTCCTCCCAAGACCTAACTTGTCTCTTATTTTGTTTTCGAATGTTACGATTTAAGATCAATTTGAGAAACAAAAAAATCATCTCCTTCAACTACCTACAAACGTATAATATAGAAGTAGATTTAATGTTAAGAGTAAGACCTTAAATCGACGAAGCGACGATTTTGCCTAGGGGGCATTCAGATCAGAGAGAGAAGACATTCTGATTGTGATGGTAAGTATTCAGTTTAGTTTATTAATATTGATAACTTGTTTCTTATGTTTCCCAAAATGTTTATGATAGTAAATTTTTATAAATAAAAAAAAAAGTTTGGTAAAATTCTACAATACTGTTCTATTAGCTGTAAACCATGCAAGAAGTGAAGTTCGATTAATGCTAATGAAATAAAACAAAATAGGATAAAAATGTAATAGTTTAGAAACAAAACTTGGTTATATATTTGCACATTAGGGGTTGGGGGGGGGGTAAAGCATAGCATATATTAAATACGTAACCTAACCTAGGTACCTTTTTCCCCCTAACCCCAAAAAACTAAAGTTTAAATATTGTAAACGCAATTAGAAACCACTGTTTGCAATCCAATTCTCCGTTGAGATAACCTGTTTGACTAGTTTCTTTTATCATCTATCTTGCATGGCTTACAACTAATAGAACAGTACCAATTCTACTTTAGCTACTTTTGGCTATCTTGGAAAGGGGTTAAATTAGGAAAATGAAACTTTCAGGGGTGGGTATACAGGCTAAAGTATGGGTACTTATGTACTTTCTGGAACACACGCGAAAAATGAAGTTTTGTTGATGCTAATGAAGTAAAACAAAATGGGATAAAAATATAATAGTTTACAAATAAATTTCGGCTATATATTTGCACATTAGGGGGGGTGGGGGGTAAAACATAGCTTATATTAAATACCTAACCAAACCTAGGTACCTTTTTTTCCCTAAACCCCATAAAACAATAATTTAAATATTGTAAACCCAATAACAAACCACGCTTTACAATCCATTTCTCTATTGAAAGAAACCCGTTTCGAAAGAAACCCGCATCTTCCCTATATAATATAGCGCATGTGTTCCAGATAGTACATAAGTATCAAACTATGTCCCGGGAAGGTATTTTGAAGTACCTACATCCACTCCTTCTCCCTCTAGAGGGCCCTTAAATTTGCCCACATGACAGGTCTATACTTACTGAAATTTTACCTTAATTTTCAGTTATCAGTTTCTTTTTCTTCAAAATTTAGGAAATGTATTTGCATATCTCTAAAACCTTATAAATTGGGATTGAGCAAAGTTGTGAAGCTGAAAACAATTTTGCTGTGCTTCATCTAAGCGGAAGATCTATTTTGCAAGGTTTCAATTTTATAACTCACAGATTTTATGAGGCGGCGAACAAGAGATTTGATGAGATCTGATGAGTAAGTCAAAGGAATTCAGAAAAGACAGGATTCGTGGCATTATTATTGCAACCGTTCACCTCTGGAGGTAGAAAAAAAGGGGGAAGTCTTTCTTTTATTTGTGCCCCGATTTGATTTCATCTCCGCTTCAGGTCCGAGTGTCACTGTTTTCCTGATTGGAAGATATTTCTTACTCATGTGTCTTCTGTCGGCCTGGTACTACGCCATTGATTTACTGATTTTCACCATGAAAAAATGCAGCCGTTAAGAGGTGTCATATTATCTGGGAGAAATTTTTTGTTGTAATTTTCTGTTCTTGTGAAATAAATGAGATTATTGTTTTGTATTTATTGATGCTTCAGGAAGAAGAAAGGGAAACTGAATCCTGAGAACTAGTTATTA
This sequence comes from Artemia sinica, assembly GCA_027921565.1. Lineage (NCBI taxonomy): Eukaryota > Metazoa > Arthropoda > Branchiopoda > Anostraca > Artemiidae > Artemia > Artemia sinica. The sequence goes on from CM051265.1 coordinate 42,825,601, forward strand.
GACTGTAGACTAAGGAAATTGAACAACGCTAGTGATGGAAATCCAATAAAAGAACGGGAAATCCAGCAAACAAGATGGAATTCCTATAAGGATCTTAAAATCCAACATGTTGTTTTGTCAACAAAACTGAAAATTCAATTCGGGTGTGTGAATTCAACATTTCTGTTTCTCAATAAATTGGAAATTCAATAATGACCATGGAATTCCAAAATGGTCTCAAATTCAATTTCAGCTGTTGAAATTCAAATTCTGTTGTTGATACACATTATAAACAATTTTTGTTGAATCTCAAACGACTTTTTTTTTGTACAGTGTGGGGCTATTGGGCTAGCAGAACTTTGAAAAGTGATATTTAATGGCACTCATTTTTAAGGCATATCCCAGGAAGGCAGATTTTAAACCTGTTACTCATATCTACGTGCTTTTTATCAATTTTACCATCCAAAAGTGCCATATACCACTAAAAACGGTACTTTTGCTACCACTTCTGAAGTGGAAGAGTTTGGAAGCATAAAACTGTACCATTACAATAATTATGGTCCAAAGCCCTTAACTGGAGGCTTATAAGATCCCCTCACGTATACTCCCTCTCCAGACCTTCTTAGTAAGTTTCATAAATCAACTAGTCATATTAAAAGTAAAAGATTATTGTGAAAGCAAATTAACTAAAACTAAGAACGTTTCAACTAAACATCTACCAAAAAATAAGCTTGATTGATCAACAGTTTGAATTGCACCTTCAAACTTCACTCTTTGATGAAGCCAGTGTGCTAGTTCTAACGGCGGTAATTGAGGGGAAGTGACGTCCTTGCACCCTTAGGTTTTGCTCTTGACAAGGTTTTGAAATCACCTTTTTTTGGTCATTTCATTGGAACAGGCACTTGTTTCATTTAAAAAAGTTGGGGAAACAATTGAAAGTGCACTTTGTGGGGATGTGCTATCAAGTCAAATTTATAAAAAGCGATTAAGTATAAATATAAGCTTTTAAATGAGCCCTTAAACAGCTTTCTTTTGTTACAGAAGCCTTCTAGTTTCTGCTAGTCAGTAGGTGGTTTATAAAGCCCTGTCTTCATTATGGCTTTTTCAGGCGAAGTCGGCCGAGTAAAAACAACTTTTTGCTCATCGAAAAACAAACGTTCCTGAAAAACATGTATTGTTTTGTGAAGTATGGATAATGAACTTTATGTTATAGACTAAAATTTTTCTTAGCTGTCAAGGTTGTTTGCAGTATTTTTTAGAGCTGTCTTATCTCCCCTAGATCGGTGATAATTAGAAATTATATTAAAAACAAGTTTTCAACTGAATCTAAGCAGTGACATTAAAACTTAAAACGAGCATACATTATTCCGTATAAATAAAAAAGATCATGGCAGCGTTGTTTCTGCATTAAATTTGAATAAAGAACGAACAAAGATTAATTTAAAAAAACAAAGTTTTTCCGAGGGAAGCAAAGAGCGAAGTTGAAACTTGAGACGGACAAAAATTATTACTTCACAGCCTATTTAATATATATAATATAAGTCGGCCGAGTAAAAACAGCTTTTTGCTCATCTCCCCTAGATCGGTTATAATTAGAAATTATATTAAAAATAAGTTTTCAACTGAAACTAAGCAGTGACATTAAAACTTAAAACGAGCATACATTATTCCGTATAAATAAAAAAGATCATGGCAGCGTTGTTTCTGCATTAAATTTGAATAAAAAACGAACAAAGATTAATTTAAAAAAGCAAAGTTTTTCCGAGGGAAGCAAAGAGCGAAGTTGAAACTTGAGACGGACAAAAATTATTACTTCACAGCCTATTTAATATATATAATATAAGTCGGCCGAGTAAAAACAGCTTTTTGCTCATCGAAAAACAAACGTTCCTGAAGAACATGCATTGTTTTGTGAAGTATGGATAATGAACTTAATGTTATAGACTAAAATTTTTCTTAGCCGTCAAGGTTGTTTGCAGTATTTGTTAGAGCTGTCTTATCCCCCTAGATCGGTGATAATTAGAAATTATATTAAAAATAAGTTTTCAACTGAAACTAAGCAGTGACATTAAAACTTAAAACGAGCATACATTATTCCGTATAAATAAAAAAGATCATGGCAGCGTTGTTTCTGCATTGAATTTTAATCAAAACCAAACAGAGATTAATTTCAAAAAACAAAGTTTTTCCGAGGGAAGCAAAGAGCGAAATTGAAACTTAAAACGGACAAAGATTATTACTTCATAGCCTATTTAATATATATTAATATAACTAGTACAAATAAACCAACTAATTATGTTTCCCTATACTTTTATGATTATACAAAACTAGCGCTTCACTGAAAACACAAAATAGTATAGGAGTTTTGGTACAGTAAATGTCGCTCCTTACTTTCAGTTTAAAAAACATGTTTTTTTTATTTAGTTTCTGATCGTTTTTTAGTTAATACAGCTTTTATTTTGGCTCACCGTCATTGAATAAGTAAACAAAATTTGCACAAAAATTTAACTTTTCTTTTGCTAAATGGCTGTCTCTAAATTTGGTTCTGACGTAACTTACAAATTAACTTACGTAACGAACCTCTATATTCGTATATTTTTCTTCTGGCAAAAAATACAAAGTTGCAGATTTTTGCAGATATGAGCTTGAAACCTATGTAATAGGGTTTTCTGATACGCTAAATCTGACGGTGTGATTTTCATTAAAATTCTTTCACTTGTAGGGGATGTTTCCCCCCTCTTTAAAAAATCAGGTAAATATTCTCAGGCTCGTAGCCTTTGATGAGTAATACTAAACTTAATAAAATTTATATATTTAGAATCAACATTATGAGCCCATTCTTTTGATACATTTATTGACATCAAAATTCCGTTTTCAAAAGTTTCGATTACCATTGAGCCGTATCGCTTGTTTTTTTTTATTGTTTTGATTATTACGTATATGTTATTACGTATATGAGGGGGTTCTCCCCTTAGTCAATACCACGCTATTAACGTTAAAAGTTAAAACAAATTTTAATTCACAAACACCTGAATCACAAAGGACGTTTAATTAGAATAGATAGCTCTTTTGAAAGCATTGACTTGAGGGAGAACCCCCTCATACACGTAATAGTTTCTGTTTGTTTTAAGTTCTAATGTTGCTTCTTACTTTCAGTTGAAAAAGATTAGTTTTTGTTTTAATTTAATTTCTGATCGTTTTTTAAATAATGCTTGGAAATCCGGCGACCCCTTCATAGAAATGTCCCTTACCCCAAAGAAACATCCTCCACGGAAAGATTCTCCCGAGTAACCTCCCTTCTCCAGCCCCCCCCCCCCTCGCCAGAAAAAAATCCTTCCTGTTTCTCGAAGAAGTGCAAGTTGTTCAAGTTCTCTTCTGAATTTTCTTAAAGAAGAGAAAAAAGTTAACTCAATTCTGAATTTTACCAATGAAAATGAAAAAACCTTCCACTTCAGTTCTTAATTTCTCAAAGACATAAAAAATTTAAAGTTCAGTTCTAAATTTTTCTGTAGAAGATAGGAAAAGTTATACTATGATTGTGATTATTTTCCAGTGAAGATAAAAGGTTTCACTTTAATTCTAATTTTCTTAAGTTCACTACCGATTTTTTGCAAAGAGATGAAAAATTTAAAGTTCTGTTCCAAATTTTTCATAGAAGATAGAAAAAGTTATACATTGATTTGAATATTCAACATGAAGATAAGGAGCATCACTTTAATTCTGAGTTTTCTCGAAGAAGTGCAAAATGTTCAAGTTCTCTTCTGAATTTTCTTAAAGAAGTGAAAAAAGTTAGCTCAATTCTGAATTTTACCAATGAAAATGAAAAAAGCTTCCACTTCAGTTCTTAATTCCTCAAAGACATAAAAAATTCAAAGTTCTCTTCTAATTTTTCCAAGAAAATAAAAAGGCTCCACTTCAGTTCTGGTTTTTTTCTCAAAGAGATGAAAAATTTAAAGTTCTTTTCTAATTTTAAATTAAATTTTAGCTCCTTTTGTCATATGGATTTACCCATCCAATTTTTAAATTAGAAAATGAGTGACTCGTTCTATTATTAAAGACAATCGTTCAAACTCGTTCATCTAACCTTCAAAACAATAGGTTAGGTTAGATATAAATAAATATTAATAAATAAATAGAAACATTTCTACATGTTTAAGTTAGGTTAGGTTAGGTTAACTTATCATGAGTGCTCATGATAAGTTAACCTAACCTTTTCCGGCGAGTATGGTTAGGTTAGGTTAGACTAGATTAAGTTAGGTTAGATTAGGTTAGGTTAGGTTAGCCTACGTACGCTTCACTTAGGTTAGCTTAGGTTAGGTGAGAGACATGCAAAAAGTTAGGTGTATGATTAGGTTAGGTTAAAACAAGAACCAGCTTTTCCAATTGAGACATAGCACCAAAAGTGCCATTTTTAGTGTCATGTGGCCCTTACATATGGTGAATTTTAAAATGAACATGAATATGAGCAATAGCATTTATAGGAGCTATTAAAAATCTTTCTACGATGTTCTGGTAGTCTGCTAGCCCTACCACTTGAGAAATGACACCAAAGGTGCCCTTTTTAGTGCTATGTGGCACTTTCAGATGGTGAAATTTATAAATACACGCATATATGAGTAATAGCTTTTAAATGAGCCATTAAACATCTCTCTATGATGCTCTCGCAACACGCTAGCCCTGGTAGAAAAAAAAAGAAAAAAAAGGAGACCCATCAGCACTACCCAGGCAAAAAAGTGATTTTCCTTGTTGTTCAAGGTGAAGGACAGTAATTTTCCTCTACAAGGTATCCAACCATGCTGATTCTGATGGTGGGCTTTTCATTTCGATCTGACACCATTTTTGGTAGTTTCGGGATTTTTTTCGAAATCACCACGAATTTGTTTTCGCAATAAACTTTTACTTCTAAGAGTAATTAATTTTAAAAAACAAAGTTCTTCCGAGGGAAGCAAAGAGCGAAGTTGAAACTTAAACGGACAAAAATTATTACTTCACGGCTTATTTAATATATATTAATATAACTAGTACAAATAAACCAACTAATTATGTTTCCCTATGCTTTTATGATTAAACAAAACTAGCGCTTTACTGAAAACACAAAAGTCAAGCGTAAAAAAAGGGTTATTGATTTAAGAGTCAAAAGCGAGTATGTAGCTTGACAACACTAAACGAATCTATAGAGCTTTGCATAGTCTTACACCAGTAGAGATGACCCTATAACTCCGATCCCTCACCCCTGCTGCCACCTACAACTTTTTTGCATAGTTTAATGGGGACAGTGTCAATGACCTCTTTCTCCAGGTGTGTTTTTGGCACGCTCGAGGCGAATGTTATGATCCAGGAATAGATCCAAGTCATTAATGTCTTTGCCTCGGAAACAACTCTTTTGGTCGAACTCCAAAAGATATTAATAACCAAACGCCACGGAAACAGTTCTCCAAGAAACATCTTAGCGATGAATTGTTTTAGCGCGGGAATCAGGTTTCTTAGTAATTTGAAATGTGACAGCGCAGAGATGCCAAAAAACAAAAGGAACACGCTGAAATTACGTTTAGGGATTATTTGGGCGAAACTGTTTTAGACAGGTTATGGAATTATTTCGGCGAAACAGTTAGAGACATTTTAAAAGATGATTTTAAAAGAGATTTTAGAAGAGGATTTGAGGGTGAAACTCTGTGGTCGTTATACTACACAAGTTCCATTGAACAGTGTCGTGAGGTCCTCTACCCCAACCCCAAAGGGTTCCGATCCCCCTACCCCAACCCCAAAGGAAGCCCCCGGTCCTCAAAGGTCCCCCGGGCTCCCAAAGGACCACCCGGCCCTCAAGGGTCCCCCAGACCCCCAAAGGACCCCCCGGGCCCCAAATGGCCCCTCCCCCCCCCTTGGCCCCCAAAGGGCCCCTCCCCTCCCTCTCCCTCCCTCTCCCTCCATTGTAGAGAGATGTTTAGTGACTTATTTAAAAGCTATTGCTCACATATACGTGCTTTGCATTAATTTTGCTATCTTTAAGTGCTATATGGCACTCAAAATGGCACTTTTGGTGTCATTTATCAACTGGAAAGTATGGAAGCTTAAAACGGGTACCACTGTACAATTTATGGTCCAAAACCCTTCATTGGAGGTTTAAATTCACCCATCCCGTAACTCCCCCTCCCAGCCTCCTTAGTAAGTTTCATAAATTGTCTGCTCACCAACAGGTTACTTCCACATTAGCAGGACTAGCAGGCTACCACACCATCGTAGAGAGATGTTTAATGGCTTATTTAAAACCTGTTGCTTATATTTGCGAGCTTTTTATCAATTCTACCATTTGCAAGTGCCATATGATACTAAAATCTTCACTTTTGGTGCCATTTTTCAAGTGGAAAATATTGGAAGTATAAAACAAGTACCATTTTAATATTTATGGTCCTAAACCCTTCACTGGAGGTTTACAATCATTCCTCCCGTATAATACCCCTCCCAGCCTCCTTAGTAAGTTTCATAATTCATCTGCTTACCAGCAGGCCACTACAACATTAGCAGGACTGGCAGGCTACCCCACAACCGTAGAGAGATGTTTAATGGCTTATTTAAAAGCTGTTGCTCATATCTACGAGCTTTTTATCAATTCTATCATCTGTAAGTGCCATATGATACTAAAATCGGCACTTTTTGTGCCATTTCTCAGGTGGAAAATATTGGAAGTATAAAACAAGTAGCCTACTATTGTAATATATGTGGTCATAAACCTTTCACTGGAGGTTTACAATCCTCCCTCCCGTATAATATCCCTCCCAGCCTCCTTAGTAAGTTTCATGATTCATCTGCTTACCAGCAGGCCGCTGCAACATTAGCAGGTCTAGGAGGCTACCAGACTACCACACAGCCGTAGAGAGATGTTTAATGGATTATTTAAAAGCTATTGCTCATATCTACGTGTTTTTTTTTTGTTTTTTTGTTTTTTTGTTGTTTTTTTTTTTAATACATTCTGCCATCTGTAAGGGCCGTATAGCAATAAAAGTGGAACTGTTGGTGCCATTCATGCATTTTTGTTACTTTTGTACGAGTCTGACTTTCTTTTTTTGGGGTGGGGTCAAACCAGGTAACCTCCCATCCCCCTTCTCCCTTTATACTGTCTTGTGAGAAGCTAACATTCTTTGCAGCATTATAGCAGAAAATTACAATAACTATCACACAAATTTCGGTAAATTATATTAACTATACATCTAGAATTCTCTTTTAATGTCCTTCAGTTATCTAAAAGCTCTATAAATATCATATAGGACAAAATTTCATAACCAATCGAAGTTTTATCTGCAACTTCCATAAAAGACTAATTTATAACCCCTCAAACATGATGCCAATCAGATCGTTAAAATGCCAAACAGCCACTAGCAAAAAAACTTTATCTGCAAACAAATCCTCGAAAGTTTTCTATTTTTGCTTTTTTTTTGGTGGTGGGGGGGATTCAGTGGCGGATCCAGAGGGCCCCCCAAGCGTTGTCTAAAGTAGTGTAATTTACTAAATTAACTGAAGTTTGTGTTAATTAAACTTGCTCCTAACGCAAGTTTATCGGATCAGCCTATTTTGCCCCCCCCCCCCTAAAAAATCCTGGATCCGCCGCTGGGGGACTCAGAGCCATCTTCCCAGAGTATAGTTTAGGCTCTAAATTTGTTCCTGAAGTTTTCATTAATCTAGCTCGAATCGCTTTTGATGAATCATTAGAGTCAATCAAATAGAATTACGGAACTTTTTTTCTTTTTTGCAGAGCTGAGAGGGATAAAGGAACATCTTCCCAAAGTATAATTTATGATGTAATTTCAGTGCTTAAGTTTTCATCAATCTAGCTTTATCTGTTTTAGGTATGTTTAAATACCAGTTTGAAATTCAAAATAACAGATCGTGAAAACAATGTATATCCACCCTCATTGACGTAGTTGACATCTGATAGCCGCTTTGTACCATTAAGTTTTTCTGAGGCTAGTAAAGAGCACAGTTTATAGAATTATCCAGTAAGTTTATCGCAGATCATTTCTGGTCTTCATTCTCGGTAGGAACAAAAAGCTCCTCCCACTTCTTTCTGCATTAGCGGGTTACTTGTTTCCGATTATTTCTATTATAACTGTAAGTTTCGCGTCCAAGAGGGTTACAAAGTGCATTATTCGTAATAGCGGGTTTCCACTTGTTTCCGATTGTTTCGCGTCTGACTTGTCTACCCGTGAAAAGATCTGATGCTGCTTATGTTTCTATCTGCAAAAACGTTCTCTGGAGCACTCGCACCTTGGTCCGGGTTTTTATAATGGGTGAGATAGGGAAAGATCATACTGGATAATTATATAAACTGTGGTAAAGAGCGAAGTTGAAACTTAAGACGAGCGAAAATTATTGCTTCACAACCTATCTAACATAGATCAATAAAACTGATGCAAATAAACCATTTGATGATATTTCCCTGTGTTTGGATGACTGTAGAAAGGCAAGTATAAAAAATAAGAATATTTATTTTGGAGTAAAAAGCAAGATAATAATGCTTTTCATAGTCTAACACCAGCTGTGATATCAGTAACTTTCCTTATACAATTAAAACTATCTTAAAAACTTAAGCATAAAAATAATTATCAATTTAATAACGGTAGAGTCATTGAATAGCACACAAAGATAATGGATTTGTTTATCAGCTAACATATTGGTTCCCATAGCTATAATACCAATAGTGAGTAATATGCAATTTAAAATTGTAAAAAAAGAACAAGTTTTAGTATCACTCGAAGTTAAGAGCAAATAAACCATAATATAAACTTTAGAAATCGGTTTATTTCTTTCTATATTAATTAAAAAAGTTTATGAGTAAGAAGTTCTTCAAAGAATAGTAAAGAGCTCTATTAAACTTAAGACCAGCAGAAACAAATTCATATAATAATTCAAATTCAAAACGAACAAAAATTACTATTAAAAAATAAATGTTACCCACAACGAACCGAAATTAAATAAACAATCTTAGCAAGCAAACCTACAATAGGTATTAATATAAGTTAATAATTTAATCTATGAACGGGTAAAAATTAAATCAAATATTCAAGTCAAACGAACAAAATCAGTGCAAACAAGTGTTTGTCTGCTGTCCCCTTCCCTAACTGTAAAGGTTAAAGCCTACTGCGTCATTTGCTTTTTATTTAAAACTATGTGTGTCTTGAACAGTCCTTGGAAAGAACTAGTAAAATTGAACCAAATAATTGATATATAAGGATGTTAATTGCTGAGAGTTCTGTAGTTTAAGAAAGAACTATTAAAATTAAACCGAATATTGGATATTTAATGATATTGATTGTCGAGAGCTCAGTAGTTCAAGATTTTATTTCACTGTAATGTTCTTTTTATTCTCAAAATTGGAAGTACAAAAGAAAATATTTGTAATACAATTCGTTTTCAGTAAAGCGGAAATGACGCAGTAGGCTTCAAACCTTTACAGTTAGGGAAAGGGGCATTAGCCAAACTTTTGTTTGTAGTGATAATTGGAAGTTTGTAGTAAAAAGTAGTCAAAACTGGAAACACTACGCCAAAACCACTAGCCAGAAACCCTTTTAACTAATGGGCTAGATTCGCTTTCAAAATCTAGCCAGTTTTTGTCAACTCGCGAATAACGGTCTGGCAGCTTTTCGCTAGTCACGAATTATAGAAATATACTATGGAAAGATAAGCCGGCTTCGCTTCCCAGTTCGCGAGAAAAGGCCAATAGCTAACAAATATAATATGAAAACAACTTTGCCTTGGTTGGCTCTTTTTTAACAATAATTCTTCTATTTCTGGCGGGTACTAGCTACTTAGATTTCGGAAGATGGATTGGAAGGCGAGAGTACGTGTCAGACAGAGCATTAATCATGCAATAATTTACACCTTTTTAGCTACAAGAAGAAACACTGATGTATGAATAAGGTGGTCGAATGCCCGCGAACTGGCATCAAATCCATCAAGAGAAAAGGGAAAACCCAAAGTGTCGGCTGCTGTGATGAAGTTAGCAACATCAGACAGCGCCTGGGGGCACCCGAATCCATACTGAAAGCCGAACTGACAAAGTGGAGCATGATACTTAGTTTCAAACTCAGCAAAGGCAATTATTATAAGTAACTTGCCTAAAGTAGCTAAAAAAAATAAAAGGCTGGAACGAAGAACACTGAAGAGTGGTTTTTTCCTTCTGGGGAATTGGAGTAACATTTCCAGTACCAAACGACGAAGAAATAATACCCAAGGGTAGTTTCATCCGCATAAGCAATGTTAAAAGGTATACAAAAGAAAGGCCTCCTTGCTCGATAACGGTAGAGGCGGCTAACCTCATCTATTGGGGAAGACTACTTTGACTTCAATCTCTCTCTCTCTCTCTCTCTTTCTTTCTACACCTCTCTTTTTTCCTAATCAGCAAATCAGAAATACCCCAAAAAGAACTTCAAATTATATGCGAAACAGATGAAAATATTTTACCAAATTACACCTGCGATATTAAAGAAAAGCCTCAAGTAACTGTTTGAATGTCATATTAAGTTAACTTTTAGTGATTCGAAAATCTCTTTGTATAAATTTTGGCAGTTGTTCGTATTTTTCAGACACAACTGTTTGCGTAACTTAAATAATCTTGTCAAAAATTTTAGTTGGCGTCGCAATTTACATCATACGCGGCTTAGTAAAAATAGCAATACCTCTGCTGTCGTGAAAATAGTTTTGTACAATTTGATTTTCGAAAAAAAACTCAAGCAAGCTCAATTTTCAGGTCAGCACATTTTTTTTCAGAATTCCATGAATATCAAACAGTTCGTGGTAACGAACTGTAAGTAAGGAGCGACCCGGCTCAATAGTAACCGAAACTCTAAAAAACGGAATTTTGATACCAATAGATACATCAGAAGAATCAGATTTTTATGCTGATTTCAAATATATAAGTTTCATCAAGTTTAGTCTTACCCATCAAAAGTTAAGGCAAAAATTTGCCTTATTTTCGAAAAAGCAGGAAACAACCTCTAAAAGTCATAGAACTCTAATGAAAATCACATCATCAGATTCAGCGTATCATAGAACCCTACTATAGAGGTTTCAAGCTCCTATCTTCAAAAATTTGGGATTTTGTATTTTTTTTTTCCAGAAGATCACGGATGCTTGTTAATTTTTTTTTTTTTTTTTTTTTTTTTTTTTTTTTTTTTTCAGGGGTGATCGTATCGATCCAGTAGTCCTATAATATCGTGAAAGGGCTCATTCGAACGGAAATTAAAAGTTCTAGTGCCCTTTTTAAGTGACCAAAAAAATTGGAGGGCAACCTGGCCCCCTCCCACGATCATTTTTTCCCGAAGTCACCCAATCAAAATTTTGAGATAGCCATTTTTTCAGCATAGTCGAAAATCTAATTAATATGTCTTTGAGGATGACTTAATCCCCCACAGTTCCCGGGGGAAGGACTGCAAGTTATAAGCTTTGCCCATTGTTTAAATATAGTATTGGTAATTGGGAAGTGTAAAGGTGTTTTCAGGAGGAATTTTTTTCTAGTGGGGGGGTCGGGGTCGGAGTAGGGGTTGCGATGGAGGATTTTTCCATGGAGGATATTTCCTTGGGGGAAGGAACATTTCCATGAAGGGGGCGCCAGATTTCGCAGCATTATTTAAAAAATGATCAGAAATTAAATAAAAACACAAGTTTTTTTCAACTGAAAATAAGGAGCAACACTAAAACTTAAAACGAACAGAAATTATTACGTATATGAGAAAGTTCGCCCCCTAGTCATTACCTCGCTTTTAACGCTAAGGTTTTTTAGTACTTTCAAAAGAGCTATATATTCTAATTAACCGGCCTTTGTGATTCAGGGGTTTGTGATTCGAACAAAATTCGAACTTTAGCGTAAAGAGCGAGGTATTGACTAGGGAGCGAACTCCCTAATATACGTAATAAAACATACGAATATAGAAATTCGTTACGTAAGTTAATTCGTAAGTTACGTCAGAACAAAATTTCGAGAAAGCCAAAAGCCAATTAGCCAAAAAAAGAAAATTAATATGCGAATTTCGTTTTAATTATTCATGTACGGTGAGCCAAAATCAAAGCTGCATTAATTCAAAAATGTTCAGAAATTAACTAAAACAACAAAATTTTTTAACTGAAAGTAAGGAGCGACATTAAAACTTAAAACGAACAGAAATTATTCTGTATATGAAAGGGGCTGTCCCCTCCTCAACGCCTCGCTCTTTACGCTAAAGTTTGACTCTGTCTCACAACTTTATTTTTTAAAATAATTAAAAACTTTAGCTTAAAGAGCGAGGCGTTGAGGAGGGGACAGCCCCTTTCATATACAGAATAATTTCTGTTCGTTTTAAGTTTTAATGTTGCTCCTTACTTTCAGTTAAAAAACTTGTTTTTTTTTAGTTAATATACGGAAAGATCATAGTTTATTTGAACAGCTTTGCATATATATGCTGCATAGACTGCGAAGCAACAGTTTTTGTTTGTTTTAAGTTTTCAAAACAACTATAGATCAGAACTTAATTGTTTGAAAAAAATGAATTTCTGTTCGTGTTTAGATTTTTTCAGTATTCAAAATAAACCTTACAAAAAGATTTTAGTCTAACTTAAGCGAAGAAAGTAAAGAAATCAACAAAAGTTTTTGCTAAATTAAGGCACTAAATATAGGGTTACTTCGAAACAGTAGCGTCAATTCGAAGGGCGGCCTGCATCCTATCCCTATATTTTTGACCACCCTTCCCCTTTGATTCTGAAAAATGCCTTTTCGGAGGTAGTTTCGTTGAAAAATGTCTTTCTTCTGTATTTTGACCGGAAAATATGTAAAAATAACTACAACTTTGCACCCTGGACATTAAAAAGTATATTTGCCCCCCCCCCCCTCAACTTTTTTGAATTGAGCCCATTGCTTCGAAACCTCTCTTAAACTTACCACCAAAAAATTGGGTAATTTGGTCATATAAAGAGTCCTAGGAGCATATTATCATCGGTGCCATCGAGGAATTGCAGATAAAATTTAATTATTTATGAAATGTTGCCCTGTTTGAACTGTATAAAGATTTAATTAAGCTAAAGGACGTGAAAAGTAGTTTAGATGGATTGTTAATAAGCTTTGCAAAAATTACTTCTATTATTATTGCAAAGCTTCTGCCACAAAGCTGCAGGGAAGTTTAAGCTACCCAGATGAAAGTGTGCTTCTTTTTTCTTTTTTTTTTTTTTTTGCTTCAACATTTTAGGAGAACTGACCATTAAAATCATATTATTATATATATGCAAGTTTAAAAAAAGAAAATTCTACAAATTCAGAAGGGACAGTGCCCTCCTCCAGCCCTCAAATGAAGGGCTTGTGATAGCATGGGAGAAGTGAACCCCAACAGTGAAAACTTTGCTTGCTTGCACGTTTTGAGTTCGTTTTCCTAGTGCCCAGCTAGTGCTGGGAAAAAATTTAACTGGTCAGGACTTCACACTACTTTTTGAAATTCCTGAAAGTATGTTTTCAAAATTTACTTTTACATTTCAGACAAACACAAAAAGCATTAAAGTTATTTCTGAATAAGGTATGCATTTGATTGAAAATACTTTTCAAATGGTCATTTGTTTTTCGAAAATCTTCTTTTCATTTTCTCTTACAAGGATGATTGGAAAGAAAGAAATTCAAGAAGGGGATTTTAAGCATCCGGTGAAAGATTTTTGGTCATAGAAATTTTATTGGTAAACTGCTTATGCTTCCAAACTCATCCACTCTGGAAATGATGTGACACTTTCCCATCTTCGGTGTCATATGCCACGTTACGGCCGCGTTGCAAAGACACATTTATGCTCGGGAAGTAGGTGTAACCATAAAAATCATGAGCATATAGTCAGCTTTCTACGGTATTTTGGTGCCCTGGTAGTGTTAGAGAAAAAAGAGTAAGAAAAAAATCGGTGTTTCAAGCTCTTTTTCGAAATTTCCAAAAAATTATTTTGAAATTTACTTTTTCTCTTAAGATAAACACAAACAAGATTTGGTATTCCAAGCTCAGATTTTTTTTTCTTTAGGCATTTTTTTAAAGTGTATTTTTTATATTTCACATACGAAGTGGGTTGGGGAAAAATTTGTAAGAGGGGGAGTTGTAAACCTATAAATAGGAGTTTTTGACCATGAATATTACAATGGTGCCCTTTTTATGCTTCCCAGCTTCACAACTCTAGAAATGGCACCAAAAAGTTGTATTTTCGACATCATCGGCATTCCATGATAGAATGATCAAAACAAATTTACGAAAAGCACCTAGATATAATCAAGGGCTATGACATGAACCATTAAAAATACCTCTACGATGTTGCAGGGGCGTGCTAGTCAGTCAACAAATTTTCAATAAAACCTGGAACCCAATACACCTGACTAAAGCTGCTGTGAACTAGGTCGGGTTTAAAAAGTCTGAATGGCCCTGATGGTTTGGGAGGTGTGGTCTCCCCATCAGGTTAGTCTAATCTTCTGTCCCTAGTTAAACATAGAAGGAATCCTACTGCGGTTTCCTCATCGTGATAGTCAGGTGGAAACGGCCGGAATTGCCTATCCCAATTCTTGCTAGGCCAAACGGCATAGGGTGCCATCAGGGAGTTGAGACCTGCATGGTTAAATATATTTCCACGAAACGTCCAAATTCAAGTCAATATAAAGAGTCAATCCCATACTACGGCATTTCCGGCAAGCAATGCGTTGAAGATTTCATCGGCGCCTTCCCCGAAAAATTGGCAAGCCCATACTACGGCATCCCCGGCAAGCGATGCGTTGAAGGTGTCATCAGTGTCTTCTCCTGAAAAATTGGCAAGCTGAGATACAACTTCGGAAACATGGACAACCCTTCAATGTAGGGTGCTGGAACGTCTGCTCGATGAAAAGCCTGACAACCCAGTCGTTTATCGCTGGGGAATTATTGCGTTACAACATAGACATAATGTGCGCTTCAGAAACTCGAATCAACGGCATTGGGGAAGGCCCAGAGATTAGAGCTCCTGAGGACGACGCTTCTTTCTCCTTTTTCAACTCTGGATTCCTTGATGGATCTGCGTATGGGGAAGTGGGCATCATTTTTAGTCCCCCTCGCATCGAAATCACTTCTAGAATGGGAACCTAACTTCCATAGAGTAGCAAGAGTGCGATTCAAAGGCCACCTATTCAATATCTCAGTTATTGTAGTTTATGCTCCAACCAGAGACGCACCGGAGAGCGAAGCAGATCTTTTTTGCCAACTTCTAACTTGTACGCTTAAGGAAGTCCAAAAACGAGACCTCATCTTTATTGAAGGTGACTTTAATGTCAGAATCGAGGGGAAAATATCCAATGCTGAGTCTGCCATTGGCCACTTCGGTCTTGGAGCTAGATGTAGCAGGGGATCAAGACTTCTTCACTTTGCCATTACGAATGATTTGGTCATTACCAGTACCTTATTCAAACAGAAGTCCAGCCACAGAGCCACATGGCATTCAAAAGATGGTAAAGCGAAAAGCCAGATTGATTACATCCTCATGTCCCGCCGATGGAATTCAATGGTTGCGAATAGTAGATCGTACATTGGAGCAGATACTGGCTCGAAACATGGGTCAGATCATCTTCTAGTCAAGTTAGATCTAAAGTTGCGACTTGTAGTACGCCCCAAGAGAAAACCTCCACGAAGATTTGACACCAATCGCTTCGATGATCCTAATATACGAAAGTCATTCCGCTTAGAGTTGTCTAACCACTTTGAAGCTCTCCAAGTACAAGCGACCGACGAGCAAACCCAAAGTTTGGATGAAGAGTGGCTTACCATACGCAATATAATCCACGAGGCTGCAAAAGCTACGATAGGATACCGCAAAAGACTATCCAAAAGATGGATGTCAACACGCACAATTCAGCTGGTTGAGCACAAGCAACAGATATCAGACAGAAAATCGGAGTTGTTCAAGCGCCTGAGAAGAGAATGCCACCAGTCGGCTAAGAATGATAAGAACCAGTACTGGGAGAAAATCGCTAAAGACATGGAAGCCGCTGCCTCTAGATCTGACCCCAGGAAGATGTATCAGCTCCTAAAATCAATCAGGAGTAAATCACACAAGCCTACTAGTACGTCCGTCGAAGATGAAAACGGCAAGTTACTCTCGAATAATCCCGAAATAATAAATCGCTGGAAGGAACACTTTGACAAACTACTTAACCAGCACCAACTTTCCACAGCAATGGGTCATAGTCAGCGTTGTCATAATCCAAGTCGTCGTCCTGTTGACCTGCAGAAACCAAACTCTCCCACCAGTATTTACAGTGATGTGAACGTGGCTCCCCTCACGTTAAATGAAGTCCGACAAGTAATCAATTGCTTTAAAAGCAATAAAACTCCTGGTCTTGATGCCATTCCGGCTGAACTTTACAAGTATGGAGGGACAGCACTTGTCAACAGGCTTCATTCAAAAAAGTGCTATAGACAAAATGTAGCAATTATCGCGGGATCTCTCTCATCTGCATTGCCGCCAAAATATTTGCCATAGTGCTACATAATCGTTTTCGTATCCAGCACAACGTGAAGACAAGGCCCAATCAAGCGGGATTCTGCCCAGACATGGGAACAATTGAGCAACTATTCGTCTTAAGACAAACCCTTGAACACAGGGCAAAACACCAGAAACCAACAGTGTCTCTAATCATAGATTTTATTACAGCATTTGATTCTGTTCTAAGGGATGGAATCTGGAAGACCATAACAAAGGATGGAGTACCAGGCAAGATAGTCAGACCTATCCAAGCATACTACCAGCATACGCGAGCCCAAACTCAGATCGGTGAAGAACTCTCCTCTATGTTCCAAATTGATTTTGGTGTCCGACAAGGATGTATATTATCTCCAGTCTTATTTAATTTAGTGATTGACCGGATTGTGACCAGAGCAATGACGACTTTTTCAGGCGTTGAAGTAAGTCCCAAATTTGTGATCACCGCATCTGGACTACGCCGACGATATTTTCTTTCTAGCTGAATCTTGTTCAGAAGCCCAATCTATGCTATCGTAGGTAGCTGAAGAATCCTCTCTGGTCGGTCTGAAAATAAGCTCCCCGAAGACAAAAGTCATGGTGTCTGGTATATCATCTCAAGACCCCCCAATTTTACTAGAATAGTCGCCCACAGACGAGGTACATGAATTCAAGTACCTAGGCTCTCTTGTAAACCCAATAGGAGGATGCACATCAGAAATTCAGTTAAGAATTGCTTCAGCAACTGGAGTCTTCACCCAGCTAAATCACTCTCTTTGGAACCAGAAAAATGTTCGTCTGAAGACAAGAATAAGGATGTATTGTTCGGTCTGTCTTACTATACGGCTGTGAGACATGGGCCATGAAAGCATACGACATTCAAGCCCTCAACGTATTTTACCATTCATGTCTAAGGCGAATCATTGGCATTAAACTCCGTGATCGAGTCAGCAATGACAAACTCCGCAAAATCTGCTATCAGCGTTCTGATTTGGCCACTATAATTAAGCAAAGAAGACTCCGATGGTTCGGCCATACACTTTGCCGCCCTCACCACACCTTTGTTAATAAAGCTCTCAGATGTACACCTCTTTCAGAATGGAAAAAGCGACATGGAGGACAAAATAAAATGTGGCTCGCCTGCATCAAGGCTGACCTAGACCCAATCGGTGGCTTCAAGAAGTATGGACGAAGATGGAAAAGTCCTGGCTCGAATTGATTGAGCCACTCGCAAACGACCGAGACTCTTGGCTTACTACAATGACGAAGCTACTGGACGCCAGGGAGAGCTGAGATCCTTGAGTCCTGCCACAAGAAACCAAATACAGCATTCATGTCAGCTTTGTTTTTTGCCTGGTTTTCACTGATTTTCAAAATTTGGGACCCAAAATCAACACTGAAACCTAAAAGTGTCAATTTTGGTAGTATATGGCTCTTTACGATGGCGTTTCCAAGACGATATATATATATATATATATATATATATATATATATATATAATATATATATATATATATTATATATATAATATATATATATATCAATATATATTATATATATATATATTATATATATATATATATTATCTATATATATATATATAATTATATATATATATATATATATATATATATATATATATATATATATATATATATATATATATATATATATATATTATATATATATATATATATATATATATTATATATATATATATATTATATATATATATATACCCAGTCTTTGTGGTCGAGAAATGGCACCAGAAAGGGTTATTTTGGTGCCATATGGCACTTGAAGATGGTGTTATCGAGACACATTTGTAAAACGTACCTATACATGATTAGTAGCTTCTAATTTAGAATCTAGATGAACCCTTAAATATCACTCTACAATGTTGCGGTAGCCTGTTAGCCTTGGTGGAAAAAAGAAAGAAAAAAGGAAAAATTATTGCTAACAGTGCACAAAATTGATCTTCCTTGTTGTTCAAGGCGAGGAACAGTATTTCTCGTCCACTGGGTCTTCGGCCATGGCAATTCCAACAGTACACTTTTCACTTTCGATCTGTAACTGTTTTCGAGGGGTTTGAAGCTCAATTTCAAAGTTCCCAAAAAATATTTTTTCACTGAACTTTCCCCATGGAGATTATGTGATGATAATCTCAGGCAACTTTTTTTATGGACGTTTTTAAGCCTTTCTGTAAAAAGTGGCCTTGGTCCGCTCTTTACTGGGTTAAAATACTGTGATAATCACTGATTATCACTCTTTTGGTCAGTACCTCTCCGCTCTAACTGAACGGCCAGAACTACCCCATCTTTTCCGAAAACATGCTTTGTTCCTTTGTTGAAGCATTTTGTACTTTTGCACTTAGACCCCGGTGCCGCGCCGATGAGGGAAGACCGGCGGAGGCGGGGCCAAAAACAGCGCGCCGCGCCGCCGGTAAGACGTTGGCGGTGCGCCGCTGGTAAGATGTTGGCAGCGTGCCGCCGGCGCGATCAATATTGACCGCAAACATTAATGTTTTCATCAGTCTTTCTCAAATCATAGCTTAAATTTACAACAGATTCGAGCCTATTCATGAGTTCCAAAAATCACAAGTCACTGGCTGGAAACTGCTCTTCTTCGTTATTCATCAAGAGAAGTAGAAATCTGGTAGAAAAGAAATGGCTGTGGCGTTTCAGAACCCTTGCATAATACGAGTAGTTGAAGTAAGTAGTAAGCTAGTATGCACCACTGATTACACAAGAATATACAGTGCAGTTTGACGAGCACATTGTAAAAAGCGACCAATCCCTTTATCTTAGTGACCTATAAAGTGACAAAGCATGTTATATTTGGAACTAGGAACGAGATTGTGTAATGGAACCAGACTGGTTTCTGAGCCAACACCTTTCAGTGCCAAAACTTTTGATCGTCACATTACGTATTCAAAGGTTGATTGAGCCTTCTGAAAAAAATACTGGTTTCAGTCATAGGGTAAGAAAATCATGTTTTTCGTATAAATAATGTTTTTTACTAAAGATACATCCAAGCCGCGCATGTTTCTGACTCAAAAATTGTCAAACACTAATAACCTCTAGGCTGAAGGTACCTTGCATCTTGTCTAGAATTGATTGGCATATGGTGTTAAATCATTTACCAAAAAAAAAAAAATCTATTTGCGAAAAAGGGTATAGCATTTGCGAATTGGACTGTATGAACGATCTTAATTGTTGATTGAATACTATGGGTG
The DNA here is from genome assembly GCA_027921565.1 of Artemia sinica. Taxonomy (NCBI): domain Eukaryota; kingdom Metazoa; phylum Arthropoda; class Branchiopoda; order Anostraca; family Artemiidae; genus Artemia; species Artemia sinica. The sequence goes on from CM051265.1 coordinate 42,845,276, forward strand.
TGAATGATCCTAATTAGTGATCGGATCGTAAGAAGGTGGTTAAGGTAAAGCCGAAAGGGTTTTAACTCATAGCTTATTTATTGTAAGTTTGGAATAGCATCAATCTATGGGAATGTTTAACGATGATAAAATGGCCCTATGAGTTGACCTAGCTTTACTTCACCGATGTGTTCTGTATAATACACAAGTACCGTTTGAACAGTGTTGTCAATATAAAATATGGTCTAACATTATAGTATGCTAAAAAGTTGATACTAATAGAGATGTCAATTTTAATTTTAGTCAAGAAAAGAATTTTAATAATGAAGTTCGGAAACAACCCTTAAAAATCTATGCAAATCAAGTAGTGAGGTGTATATGAGTATGAACTGTCAAGGATCATAAGCACCAATGACCCTAACCACTAGGAACCTCAACCTCCAAAGTTCCTTTATCCTCAACCTCCAAGGGACCTCTCCCCCCAACTTTTTGCCCCCCCCCCCTCCTCCCGCATTTTCTTATTTTTTTTAACATGATATTTTTTCAACTTTTTCTTACATCTCATAGAATGACATAAAACATACTTAAAACACAAAAAATCACATTTAATATTTTCCAAATTCAAAATGAGAATGATATAGAAATGTTAGTCGTGACTTTTACTGTTAGAAAAATATGGTTTGTAGTAGCACTTTTTTATTGGACTAAATTTTTTTTTGGACTTCAAAATTATTCAACTTTTTTTACGTATCTTAAAATGACATGAAATATGCTTATGGCTCTAACAATTGTACTCTATGCTTGCTCAGAGACACGATGTGGCTTTCCCAATGGTACTCTATGGCCGATTATCGACACTACCTACTTTATTGCATGTATTAAATCAGTATTTTTTACACAGTGGAACGATAGACACATAACTAATATCTATAAAAAAGTGAAGATGAAACATTTTAAGAAAGTGTTTTCACATGAAAGTGTTATTGTAGCATTGAATGCTGACAAGGAGAAGTATTCAAACTATGAAATAGGTACAAGTGGCAACACTATCGGAAACGTATGCGTGCCTTGTCATGACAGTAAGGAATTAAATGTCTTGGGAGTACCAAAAAAATTTAACGCTTATGATGGTGGATATACGAGATTGAGATCTCCGGAGATGATTGCACTCAAAGAGAATACCAAAATAAAAATAATAGTTGATGAAGAGGGGCATCTTCTTGCTAGTGCTTGTGGTAACATGTTACCCAGTGTTACACACCTTCGTCAGCTTTCGGGTATTAACATTCAACGGAAGAGAAAAAGAAGACAGGCATACTCTTCTACTAATATCATAAACCATATCTTGTCTACGTGACGGAACTGTTACCTGTGTAAAAATAATGTGATAATAGACACCATTGATCAAACAATCAATTAACCAAATAATAGCAAAGATGAAATGCATATTGAACATGTGGATGACCCCCCAGTAAAAATGTGTTCACATGTTAGCGTTATTGTAGCATTGAATGCTGACAAGAGAAGTATTTGAACTATGAAACAAGTGCAAGTGGTAGCACTATCGAAAACGTATGCGTGCGTTGTCATGACAGTAAGGAATTCAATTTCTTTGGAGTACCCAAGAATTTCCATTATACACATTCTGGATAAGCGAAAGTATCATTTCCAGAGAAGTTAGTACTCAAAGAGAATGCCAACACAAAAATAATCGTCGATGATAGAGGACAACTCCTTGCTAATGGTTCTGGTAACATGTTACCCGTTGATGTTACCCGGAACTGTTACCTGTGTAAAAATAATGTTGTAATAGACAGTGAAATTGCCGAAAAAATAAAAAGGGTATTGGAAGAAAATATCACTAAGGAATATAAAGATAAATCGATGAAATACAAAGTCCCAGCAACGTTACTAACATTATTGATCAACCCGTCAATGAACCAAATAATACCAAAGACGAAACGCATATTGAGCCTATCGATTACACACCAGTAAAAATTGTGTATAACTCAAAATGGAATAATGATTATTCTACTCATTACGAGCTAAGAGAAGACAATAGCTACAGTATCAAGAGAGAACATGGTGAACTATTTTATGGAACCAATTCAAAATTTTCAAAGTAGTTCACTGATATTTATAATGTATAATAATGTATCTACCATATATTTATATTAATATTCTACATGTCATTATTTCATTAAAATGTGTTATCTATTACTTTGTTATATTCTCATGATTTTTAGGGTAAGCTAAGACAGACACTGAGAGAAGCAAACACCCACCCAGATTCAGAAGCAAAGAGAGTGAGAGAGTCAAAAACGCATACAAATACATAGACTCAGACATAAAAACCGACAAAGACAAGCACGGGGAGAAGCAAACATCCGCCTAGACACATAGGCAAAGAGAGTGAGAGAGATAAAAACACATACAAACATACAGATTCAGAAGTACAAACCAACAAAGACATGCATTGAGATAAGCAAACACCCGCCCAGCCACATAAGTAAAGGAAGTGAGAGAGACAAAAACACATATAAATATATGGATTCTGACATACAAACCGACAAAGACATGCACTGAGATAAGCAAACACCCGCCCAGACACATAGGTAAAGAGAGTGATAGAGATAAAAATACATGCAAATATATTGACTTTGACATACAAACCAACAAAGAAAGGCATTGAGATAAGCAAACACCCGCCCAGACACACAAGCAAAGGAAGTGAGAGAGACAAAAACACAAACAAATATATAGATTCAGACATACAAACCGAGAAAGACAGGCACTGGCAATATATGCAAACACCCGCCCAGACACATACAGACAAAGAGAGTGAGAGACACATACAAATACATAGATTCACACTTACAAACCGAGAAAGATAGACACTTCAGACATGCAAACCAACAAAGACAAACACTGGGACTTGCAAATACCAACCCAGACAAACAGACAAAGAGAGTGTAAAACACATACAAATACATAGATTCAGACATACAAACCGAGAAAGACATGCACTGGAATAAGCAAACACCCTCCCAGACATACAAAAAAAAGAGTGGGAGACACATACAAATACATAGATTTACACATAAAAACCGAGAAAAAGAGACACTTCAGACATACAAACCAACAAAGACAAACACTGGGACTTGCAAACACCAACCCCAGACAAACAGACAAAGAAAGTGTGAAACACATACAAATACTTAGATTCATACATACAAACCGAGAAAGACAGGCAGGGGGACAAGCAAACACCCCACCCAAACACACAAGCAAAAAGAGTGAGAGACACATACAAATATATAGATTCAGACACACAAACAGAGAAAGACAGGCACTGGAATAAGCAAACACCCGCCCAGACACACAGTCAAAGAGAGTGAGAGACAAATACAAATAAATAGATTCAGACATACAAACAGAGAAAGAAAGGCACTTTAGACATATAAACCAACATAGACAGTAAACCAACTAACAAACCAACAACAAAGATATCTTCATTTCATTTTTAAGGTTAATTTAGACTAGGTTAAGTGCGCGCGTAATCTATATGTTTGTATGTGTTTTGTCTCTCTCACTCTCTTTGACTGTGTGTCTGAGCGGGTGTTTGTCTATTCCAGTGCATGTCTTTCTCGGTTTGTATGTCTGAATCTATGTATTTGTATGTGTTTCACAATCTCTTTGTCTGTTTGTCTGGGTTGGTGTTTGCAAGTCCCACTGTTTGTCTTTGTTGGTTTGTATGTCTGAAGTGTCTGTCTTTCTCGGTTTCTATGTGTGAATCTATGTATTTGTATGTGTCTCTCACTCTCTTTGTCTGTGTGTGTCTGGGCAGGTGTTTGCATATTCCTAGTGCCTGTCTTTCTCGGTTTGTATGTCTGAATCTATATATTTGTATGTGTTTTTGTCTCTCTCACTTCCTTTGCTTGTGTGTCTGGGCGGGTGTTTACTTATCTTAATGCCTGTGTTTGTTGATTTGTATGTCAAAATCTATATATTTGCATGTGTTTTTATCTCTCTCACTCTCTTTGCCTATGTGTCTGGGCGGGTGTTTGCTTATCTCAGTGCATGTCTTTGTCGGTTTGTATGTCTGAATCTATGTATTTGTATGCGTTTGTGACTCTCTCACTCTCTTTGCTTGTGAATCTGGGTGGGTGTTTGCTTCTCTCAGTGTCTGTCTTAGCTTACCCTAGAAATAATGGGAATATAACAAAATGATAGATAACACATTTTTAATGAAATAATGACATGTAGAATATTAATATAAATATATGGTAGATACATTATTATACATTATTAATATCAATGAACTACTTTGAAAATTTTGAATTTGTTCCATAAAATAGTTCACAATGTTCTCTCTTGATACTGCAGCTATTGTCTTCTCTTAGCTCGTAATCAGTAGAATCATCATTATTACATTTTGATTTATACACAATTTTTACTGGTGTGTCATTGACAGGCTCAATATGCGTTTTGTCTTTGGTATTATTTGGTTCATTGACGGGTTTATCAATGATGTTAGTAACGTTGCTGGCACTTTGTTTTTCATCGATTCATCTTTATATTCCTTAGTGATATTTTCTGCCAATACCCTTTTCGTTTTTCCGGCAATTTCACTGTCTATTACAACATTATTTTTCCACAGTTAACAGTTCCGGCATGTAGACAAGATATGGTTTATGATATTATTAGAAGAGTAGGCCTTTCTTTTCCCATTTGCTTTCATTCGAATGCTAACACCGGAAAGATGGCGATAAGATCTATCAACGGGTAAAATGTTACCAGAACCTTTAGCAAGGAGTTGTTATCTATCATCGACAATTATTTTTATGTTGGCATTCTCTTTGAGTACTAACTTCTCTGGAAATGATAGTTTCGCATATCCAGAGTGTGTATAAAGGAACTTCTTGGGTACTCCAAAGAAATTTAATTCCTTACTGTCATGACAACACACGCATACGTTTCCGATAGTGCTAGACTTGTACTTGTTTCATAGTTCAAATACTTCTCCTTCTCAGTATTCAGTGCTACAATAACACTATCATGTGAACACGTTTTTACTGGGGGGTCATCCACATGTTCAATATGAATTTCATCTTTTATATTATTTGGTTCATTGATTGTTTGATCAATGGTAGTTTCGTTTGCTGGCACTTTGTTTTTCATCGATTCATCTTTTATTCCTTAGTGATATTTTCTACCAATACCCTTTTTATTTTTCTAGCATTTTCACTGTCTATTATCACATTATATTTACACAGGTAACAGTTCCGGCACGTAGACAAGATATGGTTTATGATATTAGTAGAAGAGTATAACTGTCTTCTTTTGATCTTCCGTTGAATGTTAATACCCGAAAGCTGACGATGGTGTGTAACACTGGGTAACATGTTACCATAAGCACTAGCAAGAAGATGGCCCTCTTCATCAACTATTATTTTTTTGTTGGCAGTCTCTTTGAGTGCAATCATCTCCGGAGATCTCAGTCTCGCATATCCACCATCACAAGAGTTGAATTTTTTTGGTACTCCAAAGAAATTTAATTTCTTACTGTCATGACATATGCACGCATACTTTTCCGATAGTGCTACAACTTGTATTTATTTCATAGTTTAAATACTTCTCCTTGTTAGCATTCAATGCTACAATAACACTATCATGTGAAAACACTTTCTTAAAATGTTTCATCTTCACTTTTATATAGATATTATTTATGTGTCTATCGTTCCACTGTGTAAAAAATACTGATCTAATACATGCAATAGACTAGGTATTGTCGATAACCGGTCTATAGAGTACCAGTGGGAAAGCCGCATCGTGTCTCTGAGCAAGCATAGAGTACAATTGTTAGAGCCATAAGCATATTTCATGTCATTTTAAGATACATAAAAAAAGTTGAATAATTTCGAAGTCCACAAAAAAAATTTAGTCCAATAAAAAAAAGTGCTACTACAAACAATATTTTTCTAATAGTAAAAGTCACGACTAACATTTCTATATCATTCTCATTTTGAATTTTGAAAATATTAAATATGATTTTTTTATGTTTTATGTACGTTTTTTGTCATTCTATGAGATGTAAAAAAAAAGTTGAAAAAAATACCATGTTAAAAAAAATATAAAAATGGGGGGGGGGGGGGTGAAGGGTGGGGCAAAAAATTGGGGGGAGGGGTCTCTTGGAGGTTGGGGATAAAGGACCTTTGGAGGTTGAGGTCCCTGGTGCTTAGGGTCATTGGTGCTTATGATCCTTGACGGTTCATACTCATATACACCTCACTACTTGATTTGCATGGATTTCTAAGGTTGTTCTGAACTTCATTATTAAAATTCTTTTCTTGACATCTACATCTCTATTAGTATCAACTGTTTAGTTTACTATAACGATAGACCATATTTTATATTGACAACACTCTTCAAACGGTACTTGTCTATTATACAGAACACATCGGTGAATTAAAGCTAGGTCAACTCACAGGGCCATTTTATCATCGTTAACCATTCCCATAGATTGACGCTATTCCAAATTTATAATAAATAAGCTATGAGTTAACAACCCTTTCGGGTTTACCTTAACTGCTAATCAGTTTAACCCTTTTTTACCACCTTCATACGATCCGATCACTAATTAGGATCATTCACACCCCTATTATTCAATCAACAATTAAGATCGTTCATACAGTCCAATTCGCAAATGATATACCCTAATTCGCAAATAGAGTTATTTTTTGGTAAATGATGTAACACCATATGCCAATCAATTCTAGACAAGATGCAAGGTACCTTCAGCCTAGAGGTTATTTGTGTTTGACAATTTTTGAGTCAGAAACATGCGCGGCTTGGATGTATCTTTAGTAAAAAAAACATTATTCATACGAAAAACATGATTTTCTTACCCTATGACAGAAACTAGTATTTTTTACAGAAGCCTCAATAAACCTTTTGAATACGTAATGTGACGATCAAAAGTTTTGGCACTGAGAGGTGTTGGCTCAGAAACCAGTCTGGTTGCATTACACAGTGTCGTCCCTAGTTCCAAATAAGACATGCTTTGTCACTTTATAGGTCAATAATATAAAGGGATTGGTCGCTTTTTACAATGTGCTCGTCAAACTGCACTGTATATTCTTGTGTAGTCAGTGGTGCATACTAGCTTACTACTGAAGTACTATTAGCTATGTATTCTTAACATAAATAATTATCAAAATTAGTAGTTTTTTTCATCAAGCATTACTGCATATAAAACTTCAAATACCGTATCACAAAATTCGTCAGTTATCTGGGTAAAAACTTTGAATATAACTTTGAGCTTAGAATCTTAATTTTTCCATAATGCCCTCTGCCTATATCTGTTTTGTCACCTTTAAAACAGTTGGAATGGGCGACTTTGATATTGATTGTTTTTTTGTTTGCTTTTTTGGATTCCTAAGAAGCCTTCTTGTATTAAAAACTGGTTTTAATAACAATTTAAAAAAATGCATTTTAAAGTTTTTTTTTGGCTTCTTTATAGAATATATGTCATGTAGGCTAAGGCTAAACTGCTGCTTTTTTATTGATTTTGGGTGCTCTTTTGGATATTATTCATTATTTCTTTTGGGGATTCATTCCAAATTATAAACTGATAAATACCTAATATCAGTCAAATTATAAACTGCATCTAAAAGGAGTAAATTTATCAAATTGAAAAATACATGACGAACACTTCATATGAAAACACATCAATTAAAATGACACAAAAAACACTTAATAGTTTATTCGCTATGAAGAAAAATGAAATGTCAGCTATTTTCTTAGGTAAAAAATGAAAAGCTCACCTATTTTAAGTATAGTTAAAGGAAATAATATGCAGACTGAAGTAGCTCCCGGAAGACGTTTAAATTTTCATCCTAGTTCGTCACTTTTAATCCAAGCAAAATGTTAGGGCACTTAGTATCAGTTATTGAGTTTAAGCTTTGATTTCCAAATGCTCACAAGAATTACTAAATTTAAGAAAGTCGCAACAATAAGTCACCTGTGGTCAAAATACTCAAAGACTCCTCTTTGATCCCCACCCAGGTTCAAAGCTTCTGCTATGGTCATTTCCATGGAAATCTCAAAAGAGTTTCTTTTTAAAATAGCTTTCAAGCGTAGTTAGGAGTATTTAGACTTTTTTGCTTTTCTTCAAAGCTTTGAAAAAAGTGTTATAATATTCCAAATCTTATATTTGTGCATATTTTTGGTAATCATTTGTGGGGTGATCGAATTTTCTAAACCACTGTAGATAGTAAGAACGTTGCAACATCTAGTACCCTGAGCTCATAAAACTGTCAAAGACTCCTCCTTGAACCTCCCAAATTGAAAGTTTTTATTATGACCTAGCCTTTTAATGTAACTTGGGCACTGGACCAAGGGCGCCATTGTTACTCGAGCGCAAGGTTAGGTGGGGATGTCGATATCGCTTTCGGCACACCAATTCGTTTTAATGTGAATCTGCCTGGTACTTATGAATGAATGTTTTCGAAGTAAACCCGTTTCATCAATAAGAAAAAACGGATTGGACGCGTATGCCCCTTTCCCTTTGGACGATAAAACCATGCAAGTGCTGTATCAAGTTTAACTCACGAAAATCTTGTTACTTTTTTCAACTTTTTGGCATCCCTGCTTTCAATAAAAAAAAATCAAGGTACTATCACTTAAATATAATAACTTCCTATGCCCCCCCCTTCTGGATACCATCTTGATAGGATACCGTCTCTGCTTTTAATAAAAAAAATAATTAACTTATTGGTACCCCTGCTTTAAAAAAAATCGAGGCATTATTATTTAAATATGATAGCTCAATACCCCTCCCCCCTCTGGATACCACATTAATAGGATGCGATCTCTGCTTTAAATTAAAAAAAATCAACTTTTTGGGATCCCTGCTTTCAATAAATAAAATTTCGAGCTATTATCATTTAAATGTAATACCTCCCTCCCCCCCCTCCCCCCCTCTGGATACCACCTTGATAGGATACCGTCTCAGCTTTCATTACAAAAATAATTTACTTAATAATTATCTAGGTCACTATATGGTTCAAACAAACACGCAAAATAACGTTAAACAGCTTAGTGTTCCTTGAAAAAAAAACTGAGGGCATGAGTAAAGGGGTACAAAGACAGCAACAAAAATGTCGAAATTATTCAGATATACCTCAAATTATTGGAAATTTGAGAAATAGATTCGCCATGGCATTCCATAAGATCCAAAGAATCTAATTAAAGGGGAGCACACACAAAAGCCAAATAAGGCCAGTAACTTATGAGAAATCGCAAAATACCCAAGACAATGAACAAGTCCTATTGGGGGGTCCTGGGTCTATCAAAATATTTTAAGGGTTTCCCAGGGAATTTGATATCATTTTCTTCTGTCTCCACTTTTAAATGAAAAAAATAATTATCTTTTTGGAATCCCTGCTTTCCATAAAAAAATGAGGTATTATCATTTAAAAATTATAGCCCCCTATCCCCCCCTATAGGCAATAATTTAAAATTTATTTATGAATCATCTTTTTTGGCAAACTTCCGTTTCAATCTTTAATTCCCCAACCTTGTACATAGCTTAGTCTATAGCTAAATTTTTTCTCAATCGAAGGCTTTTTTTTGGGGGGGGGGGGAAATGTTCCAGAAAGAAGATTGTATTTTCTATCAGGCGTTCAATAATTGAGTACTAAACATTAAGAAACTCTTATCTAAAAACAGCAAAAAAAAATCTGCAAACTTACAATTCAGCTGTAGAAACAATCTGTCGGCTGTCAATTTCAAAATCCAACAAAAGGCTGAAGCTGTATAGTAGTGAATGCGTTTAATAATTATATTCAACTTGAAAATAAAATTCTTGACTGCGAAAGATGTAAGAAATAGCGATTGGGAAACTGCATTCGAAATGATTTAAACTCATTTCATAAAGACGATACCTTTTTTTGTCAACATATGAAGAACTGTGTATATTGCAATATTTGCAATAGCACATTGCATCTGTCTGGTTTTTATGCAAAGTAACAAAAGAGACGAAAATTAATGAACAAGAGAGTAGTGAAGAATTATGGTATGCAAAGTTTTATTTGGCAGGGAAAGTCACTGGTGATAAATCGCTAGGAGTGGCACCTTGACTGTGTGATTTTCGGGGATTCGGGGAACCAAATGTTTTTTCGGAGTGACGCATAGATTTTCGGGGAAATACCCGACAATTCGGGGATAGTGCAAGCCCTGCTTGATTTCTAATCAGGAAAATCGAAATACTAAACCACACGAGAAGGAAAAGCTCCGACTTTGCAGTTGACGCAATAAAGAATTGCCGCAAAAATAATTTAAAGTCGACCGAACGCCGCCGCCTCTGCCGACGGCGGCCTGCCTGTGGCGCGACGGCAGCGTTACGACACTTCGGCGGCGTTCGACCGGGCCTCTTGTCGGCGGCGTTCGGTCGATCCGCTGGCGTGGCGCCGGGGTCTATTTGCACTCCTGCTTCTGCCTGGTAATTTTGAACACTGGATTTCGAATACAATCATTTTAGTTTTGATGGTTGTTTCATCTAGTAGAACTATGAACTAAATTGAAAACTAACTTACAATAATATTAGAATAACCCTAATAAATCTTAAACGGGACAAGAAAAAATATAGAGTTATTTTTGCCGTGAAATTGCAAGATTTGCTTTTTCGTTTCAGCAATTATTTTTCATAGTCGCTTAAAAGGACTGGCATAAATTGTTTTATAGTACTTTCAGAAACTTTGTGTGATAGATACTATTGTTCTTTTTTAAAGCGAATAATGAATTAGAACTTGCCGACAAAACAATAGATGCAGTTTGGATTTCAGACTGTTTCAGTCCGCAATAAAAACCTACTAAGCTGTTCTATTTTCATTCACGCACTCTGTAGTTAAAGATATAAGCTATTAGTTATTTTCAGTTTGTTCTTTGTAACAGCTTTGCAGTTGCTAAGCCTTCTAATCAGTAGACTCAGCAGAGGATACAGATGATTTGAATGCCTTTGATGAAAGTTATAGCAAAGGGAATGAGCTGTTGGAGGTTTTAACTGTTCAGGGCGCAAGATTAGGTGTAGAAAGTAACGTTAAGGAGATCAACTCGGTTAGTCCCAGAATAAATGAGGGTGCAGAGGTGAGAAGAAGAGGACGGGGTAAAAAGGGATGCTTTGAAAAGAACGGGGTCAAGGAGCAACTTGCACAGTTGGGCTGGCCTCAATTGGCTTGGTGCTCCAGTGATCGGCTAGTAGTAGAAGAAGTAGTTATTTTTATTTCAATCTTTTTTATGTTGTCATTATTTGAAAAAAAAAATATAATAATTTTCTGTGATAGCAAATTTAATTTTGAGTTTAATTCGTTTCATGAATAAATAAACGCTTGGATTAATAACGACTGCCATTTTGATATTTATTAGATCGCTGCCGTGGGGAAACATATTTGAATTTATCACTTGCATGGTACGATTACACAATTTTAAAACCATACAGATTTGGAAAGCCATATGGTTTTGCAAATAGATTCAAGTGAAAGAAAAGTCTAGCATATGGAAATGCTTAATATACACCCAATACTTAAGGTTCCTTCACATTGAATTTCGGCTTTCCGTTCTCCCCTTCACACTGAACTCCGTAAGCCTTCCGTAAGACTCATAACCCTCCGTAAGACCTTACGTTAACGTATCCGTAAGTCAAAACGCAATGCTAGAGGTCTGACGGAAGAAGTTCAAAATATTTCAACTTCTTACGTTTACGTTTGAGCAAAATGGAACTTAGATGAGAAAATATTTGAGTTTGCAGAAGCTAGAAAAGGTTATATAGCTAAAAGTACCCTGTTTTCAAGGACAAGCAATTTAAACTAAATTCTTTGGAAAGTCTGAGCCAAGTTTTTCATCAGCAGGAAAGAAAGTAGTAAGTATAGATTGTCTTGATTTGTGGGCCTAGGCTAGGATAGGCTTTACTTTGATAAATATTGCTAGTTTTTTTTAATTCTTTTTGGGTTTGAGGTTAAAATAAAACCTTTTGTGGTACAATTAATCATTTAAAATGATATTTAGGACATTATTTTTGTAACTTAACTCAGGATTTAAAATGTTTTTTATGAGGTTGAAGCAAGAATAAATTTAGATTAGGATCTAACCTACTTTGGTACATTTAAATGGATAGTTTGATCTAGCTTCTCAACATCCTCTATAATGAAAAAGATTTAGGATCATTGAGAAAAAATAAAGACTTTAAGTTAATTTCTTTGGCAATGTAGAAGTTTTATATAGGCTATCTTAGGGATATATCCATGACCATTAGGGAAGATAAGGTGCACTGTCAGAAACACATGTGATACAGGAAAAGAGCATAAAACAAGGAATCTAATGGTATATTTTTAAGTTTATTAAGCCATTTTCTCCTACAAAGCTGCTGATCTGTAATGCTACCTTGCATTGTATTGCCATTCCCCATGATTGCGTTCACTATGGGCTATTTAAGGCTATTTGTTTTTTCTCAAAATGATAAAACTGTACAATATTACCTAAGTTTTGATTGGAAATAAGTACAAAAATATTACAAGCATCATTGATCTGCAAACTTTTGTTTATAACATAGGCAATAGGCTATATATTTTAAATTATTTTTTTACACCAACACTTTATTTACATTTCCAACATGTGAAAATTATATTTATGGAATTCACAACAGACAGTGTATTCACAGTAGGCTACAGCAATATTTCCTGTGGTGTTGAAATATATTTGTATGGATTTATTGACACAGATAGATATATCAACTACCAAACATTACTAAGAATTTAAATGAAGGATAAAACCATTTAGTAAAAAGATTTGAATGACATAGTTGGAAATAATATTTGGTCATTATATCTATGTAATGTGTGATCTTTAAGAACTTTGTCAGAAAGGAAGGAAAATGTCATAGAAAAACATGAACTTTGAAATAAAGAAAAAAAAGAAAATAGTAAATACAATGTAATCATTTCCCCAAACACCTGTCTGTGGATATTGTCTTCAAGTAAAAGTTGATTTTGACTAACTTTAGTTAGACCCAAAGAAACCTTAAAATTTGATACAAACACAACAAATTGTATTGTATTTTAAAGCTTCAAATCAGGACACTGAATATGCATGGTTTTTTGGCTCATCACCAACATGTTTTAAGTGACACTCAACTTTGATAAGCAAATGGAAATACAGTAGAGTCTATTGAGTATTTATGCATTGAGGTATTATAGTAGTAAAGAAATGATATTAATTCAGTTAGTACCCTAACAAACGTTTTATAATTGGGTGTAGGCAAAGTACTTGTTTCAATAAATTTGATTTAAGGCACAGTAAATTTTACTTCTTTTCTAAGTGATCCTTGACTTTCTGTGGTCCAAAAATTCTTTTTTTGTTGCTCCATAGAATTAATTAGCTATGGAGTTTGTGCTATTGCGGAGAAAAAATTAACTTAATCTCCACAATATATTTTATGAATAAGCTGCAATAAAAATTGGGCTATAAAATGAGTATGTTTAAAGTTTAAAAATTGAAAAATTTAGTAATCATTGTGTTTTTTTCTAGTTAATGAGCTTATGAAAAGATGGGGGAGCTTGAGAACCTGAGAGACCACTATGTCTACCTAAAGAAAAAAGGGAGATCTACAAGTGGATCTGGTGCTAGTATAAGCTTAAAGCCAGAAGACCAAAAGTTTGTACAAACAATGAACTTACTTTCTGAACATATAATTGAAAGGAACCATAAGACAAAAGGGAACACTGTTCAAGATGAGAATATATCAGTGGACATTTATTCAGAGTGTGTAGGGGGTGCCAACAATATAACTATGCTGAAGTGAATGATGCTGATTTTATTGCCCTTAGTGAAGAAATTCTCACTAACAATCAAACAGATATCCAAAGTTCCCAAGCTTCTAGTAGGCAACAAATATATGCATCAACAAGCCAAAATAAAACTCATAATAGAACAAAGACAGGGTCTAGAGATCAAACAGACCTGAAGGAACAGCAAGCAATTAACAAAAAAAACAGCAATGACCAGCATGATCTGGAGTGGTACTTTCTACAATCACTGTTATCTCATCTGAATAAAGAACCGGATGACTCAAAATTGGAGTTGCAGATGGAGATCATGAAGGCAGTTAAAAAATACTTTAATCATTCAGTGTATTTTTAGTTTTATAGACAAACTTAATAAAGCTTTTTTTCTCTCTTTAAGGTAAGCATTGAATTATATGAAAAAAATGTCTAGTAGGTCTAAAAAAATAAATATTCCAGCAATATGAATAATTAATAATAATAACACTAGTACCAGAGTAAAAACATGATATAAGAAAATACTTTTGACATTTCTATGGCTTTGTTTTGAAATGTAGTAACTGGTTCTAGATTTCTTTGAAAAAAAATTTAATAGCTATAATTAGGTGTCTTAATTCTATGGGTTATGGTGAAAAACAATGTAAAGAGACGCTTTTTAACATAAAGCTATTAAAAATGTGTAAGAAGACATGCCTGCCATGAAACTGAAACTAAAGAAAAAAAATAAACAGATTTAGAGAAATTTGGAAACTGCCATGCAGTGTCCTTTCCCTTTGCCAGTGTTCTCTTCAAGAGGTTGAAAAAAAAGCCTGAAGCCCCTCTAAAATGGCATCAGATCAAAATGAAAAGTATACTGTTGGAGTCAGTATGGTCAAAAACCTAGAAAAAGGAAATCACGGCCCCCTTCCTTACACAACAAGGAAAACCACTTTTTTGCATGGGTAGCGCTGAAAATTGACGTTGCAGTGTGAAGGGAAGACTTTCGATGTGAAGGAACATAAACGTAAGACCCGTAACATGAAACGTAACAACCTTTAGACTAAACGTAACGTAAAGTCTTACGTTTTCAATGTGAAGGAACCTTTCAAGTTGCGGAAAATAAGGCCAGGACTTTGATAATGTTAGTTTTAAACCAATTCGTGATGTATATGTTACCGTGAATGTCCGAAATTGGTGAATGTCGACATTCACTGGTGAATGTCGGAAATACTTTTTTTCTCCCTGGATTTGGTCAGCGTTGCCAGTCAACTTTTTCAGTTTAATATGAGGTCTGATGATGACATGTTATGTTAGATTAAGTTTGATTAGGTTAGTTTATGTTAGGTTTTTAACCCCTTTTTGATATTTATAACCAAATTTATCCTAATCTAACCTAATCCAACTTTTGCCATCATAGCTCGCATAAGACTGAAAAAGCTGACTCGCAAAGCTAATTAAATCCAAGCAGAGAAAAAGGAATTTCGGACTTTCACCGGTGAATGTCGACATTAACCAGATTTTGGACATTCACGGTAACATATATACTTTTAAAACTGATAGTATTAGAATTCGTTGGATCCATATGAAAAAGCATGTGATCACCTTCATACTTATACCTGCGTTATTTTATACTAATTGTAATATTAATGCGTAATTTTATACTAATGTCAATACCCACAAGTTTTGTGGAGTAGCACTAAATGCATCCCTTTCTTGCTGATTTTAGCGCATTGGCCCCGAAGAGTTTTGGGAACCCCGATGAAAAACCGATGTATGATTTTCAAGCTAAAAAAACACTTTTATTTTAACAAATAAAAAAAATACTAAAAGAGAACTGTTTCGAGAAAAATAAAGAACCGTATTAAAAATAAGACGATCAGACATAAAGTTGTGTAATAGTTCCAACTTATCAAAACATAAGTTACAACCAGTTAATAAGTGACGCCTAAAGTGAACAGAAACTAAAATCCATACTCGTATAAAATTTTAATTCTCTCCAAACTTCAAGTAAGATCAGTTTTCAATAGTTAGTTTTTCAGAAATCTACAAATTTAGGAAAATATTACGAGCCAGTTTATTTGAATCGACATTACAGGTGTATGTTGCATAAACAGTGAAGCAATAATTTTTGTTCGTTTTAAGTTGACAAATGAAACTCAGAGAGGAAAGAAAATAACAAAATGAAAAATAAAATCAAAAAGGTGAAAAAACGAGGATTTTGTCAGCCAGTGGCGAACTATGAAGAATAAGAAATAAGCAAATATTTCGACAAGGACCTCCGCCGAGTCGTCATCGCTGCTAAACAGAAAAGAAAGAAAAGAAAAAGAAACCAACGAAAATCGAACCTTTCGAAGTTTACTTGCCAACAATAGAACAGAAACTAAATAAGAACCAGATTGGGATCAATGAAAAAGAAATCTACTAAGATTATTGGGCAATAACCCTTTGTTTTGCTATAGCTTTGGCTGGCCTACAAATTCGTTCATTGTTATTTTCTTTCCTCTCTGAGTTTCATTTTTCATGTATAGCAAGTGTGGTCTTAGAATGTATTTTCGTTTTAAGTTTCATCATAAATTTTTTCTTTTCAACAGAAAAACTGTTTTTAAATGAATTATTCTGCATTTTTAGACTCTAAAAATATACACAATAAACCTTAAACAAATATTATTGTTTGAAGGCGATGAACCTAATGAAGTCACATGAGTTTTTGTTAAAATAGGGCATTGTGGAATCAGGTATATTGGTTTCATTTTCATTTCACATCCTTCTTAAACTTCCCCTAGCAAAATCTGGAATTTTGTCAGAAAAAGATTCCAACGGGTTTGCTGTCCTTGGTATCTTTGTGAAGTTAAAGATAAAAACTACTGCTGTTTAGGGAATACCATCGTAGTGTCTTATATGAAATATATAGAAATTTATGAAAATGAAGGACATTAAACGAATTTAAGATTTGTGTACTTTCATAAGAAAGTATACTTTCTTTATTTTTGCTTCTTGGACTTCTACATTTTAGGAGGACTCAAATAATTTGGAAAAAAGCGTGAAAAATGAAAAGCAGAAGTAAGTAAAAAAGTCAAGATTTGATAATTGTAAGTTTATGGCCTTTATTCACGAGCTGGAAAGTGAATTCCAAAGAAAATATAAAACTTTATTATCTTTGCGCCATCAATTCAATTCAAATTTTACCCTAAATGAACCTATGGCTTCGTTGAACCAGAGACAAAGAAGGAGACAATCGTTGGCCCTCAAGGTAAAAGCAGTGGGGGGAGGGGTTTTCAGGTTCTCTTTGGAAATTCATATAAATTTCTTTTTGTAACAAACTTTTGCTATTAGATTCACCTGAATAATAGTTACCATTTCTGAATTAGCTTCAAGCGGCAATTTTTCCTACAAGCCAGTTGTTGTTTTTCTGCTTTTTTTCGAAACACGTTTTTAAACTTTTAGTCACTATGGAAGGTGGTTTGTTCTTTACTATGTTGCTAAAGGGGCTGGTAGAGGTAAAACTTAAAAGGAAGAATTGTAAACCTTTGGATATTTGTTACCGACCATGTAAATTTGCGCCCTCTTCATGCTTTCTAGCATTTATACTCCAGAAGTTGCACCAACAAATACATTTTGGTGCCATATTGCATTTTATTGTGGAATTATATCGAGGCAAATTTGCAAAGAGTACATAGATATGATCAAGAGATTTAAAGCGGGCCATTAACATCTCTATAAGATGTTGCAGTAGCCTGCTAACTCTGCTAGTCAGCCCACTATTTGTGAAACCTATTGGGGGAAAGGGAGGGAGAATATACAGAGGGAGGACTGTAAAATTAACCTTAAGGCTTTCAACCATGGAGATTATGACCGTATCCTTCTCATGATTGCTAGACTTTCCACTCTAGGGATGGCACCAAAACAAAAATATACAAAGCCCGTGGATACAAAAATTCAGCTTTTGAATTTAATTTTAAACTGCTCTGTATGATACTGTTAGTAGTGTGCTGTACTGAGATCCTACGATTACACCCAAAATGGGCATTAAAACACCCCAATACTCCGCCGGGAACATAATTTATTCTGTAATACAGACCATACTTAGATTTAGGTCATTAACCTACATACAGACAGGTACCAACCGGAATTTCATTTGCATATATCTTGCCTAGGCATGAATATCAGGGTGAATCCAAATGACAGTTATATGAATAAAATCAATGTTCTGTTTTCAAAATACTTAATATTCAAGTCCTGACAGTTATATGAATAAATTGTTTGTCGTTTGAAAATATTGTTTTGTATTGGGGTATGCATAAGTTGAAATTATACTATAAAATATACATAAAACAAAACAAATCATTATCATACTTTCGAAATAGAAAATGAAGATGATATAGATATAGATAGATAGATAGATAGATAGATAGATATTTATTGCAACAAAAGCCTTTTTGGGCCATGGCAAAATAACAAAACAAAAATAAATACAAAAAAACACACAATAAATTACTTATCAGTCGTGATATATCAGTCGTGATTTTTACTATTAGAAATTAATGTTTCTATTAACCCTTTTCTTTTTTTTACTTAGAATGTTTTTGAACTAAGAATTTTTTTGGACTTGAAATTTTTTAAAAAGTGTTCCTTAGTACTGGGTTATACAAAAGGTCAAGATTAATTAAGTCGTAAATATTTTACTTTCATACGACAGGCCTATGAGGAAAATGATACAATAAACCCTTTTAAAGAGTATTAGCTTAGTATTGGGGATAGACATAAAGTCGAAATTAATGAAGTCGTGTAAATTTTAGGCAATGATACGACAGCCCTTGGTCATCCATGTCCTGACCACCAATGCCCCCCCCAACGTTTTCCCCCATTTTTGTACTTATTTTTGAAGTTTAATGTTCTCTAATTTAATTATTTTTTTTTACTTTGACATTTTTCAATGTCTCAAAATGACATAAAATACTTAACACAAAAAAAAATTACTTATGATATTTTCGATATAGGAAATGAAGATGATATAGATATGTCAGTCATGGTTCTTATATTATCCAAAATAATGTTTCTAGTAACAAATTTCTTTTTTTACTTAAAATGTTTTTGAAATTAGAAATTTTTCAGACTTCGAATTTTTTTTGAAAAGTTCTCATTAGTACTGGGGTATACAGAAAGTCAAAATTAATGAATTCATATATGTTTTAAGCGATCATGCGACAGCCATATGAGGAAAATGATGCAATAAACCCTTTTACTAAGTATTAGCTTAGTATTGGGGATATACATAAAGTCGAAATCAATAAAGCTGTATATATTTTAAACGATGATATGGCATGCCCTCTGAGGAAAATGATATAACAAAGCCTTTTGAAAAGTATTTTTAGCATTGGGGTATGCATAAACTCTAAATTAACAAAGTCGTATATATTTTAAGCGATTATACGACAGCCCTCTAAGGAAAATGATATGATAAAGCCTTAGGAAGACTATTGTCCTAGTACTGGGATATATATAAATTCGAAATTAATAAAGTCATATTTATTTTAACCAATGATATGACCGCCCTATGACGAAAATAATACAATAAAGTCTTTTGAAGATAAATCTCAGCTATTAGGGAAATTTCAAATGTCCTAGTTGCTGACTGAGCATCCAAAATCTAATAAAATCACTTTTGAGTACAATAAGCTCAGCTACTTGGTAAATTACAAGTCTTTTTATTGATGACAGAGCAACAAATTAAAAAGAAATTTGGAGAATCTTCTTGGGTTTTAGAAAATGTTGGTATGGTCATAGTAAAGCTGACTTCAATAAATCTGATTTTTCTTATAAGTTCAGAGCCCCATTTGAACAAGCCCATGAAACAACCATCCGAAAAGATAAAAAAGAAATTTGGAGAATCTTCCTGGTTTTTAGAAAATGATGGTATGGTCATGGTACAGTTGACTAATAAATCTGATTTTGTAGACTGTTCAGAGGCCCATTTGACCAAGTCATTGAAAAAATCACCCAAAAATATTAATAACAAATTTGTAGAATCTTCTTGGTTTTTTAGAAATGTTGGTATGCTCTTAGTAAGTTGACTTCAATAAATCTGATTCTGCATAGACTGTTCAGAGGCCCATTTGACAAAGTTCATGAAACAATCACCCAAGACCTATGCATAAATTCGAAATTAGTAAAGTCATATATATTTTAAGCGATGATATGACAGCTACTACCACACTACTAACAACTCACCGCAGCACCAAGCCGCCTGAGGCCAACACAGCCACGCACGCTCCTCCTCCACCCCAATCTATTCAAAGCCTCCCTTTTTACACCCGCCCACGAAGTTCCCATTTCCTTTAAATCTTTCTTTATGACGTCCTCCCAACCCAGACGGGGACGACCTGCTTTCCGTTTAGCCCTAGATGGTTGGCCGAAAAGAACAATCTTCGGCAATCTGTCATCCTTCATCCGAACAACATGCCCTAACCACCTCAACCTTTCTTTCATTATAGACCTAGAAAGCGGTATTGAACCACATTTTTCGTATAGCCTATTGTTTGAAATACGGTCAGTCAGCCGGGTACCCAGAACAATCCTTAAGCAATTTCTCTGGAAAACATCTAGCAAATCTTCATCCGCTTTTCGGAGCGTCCATGCTTCAGAGCCATATTTGACCACTGTCATCACTGTAGCTTCTAAGATTCTAATCTTGGTTTGCAGACTTATCTTCCTATTCTTCCAGACTTTTTTTAACTGTGAAAAAACACCCTGAGCCTTGGCTATTCTATTTTTAACATCTTCACTGCTCCCACCATCTTTACTAATAATACTACCAAGGTAAGTGAAACTGCCCACCTGATCAATCTTTTCATTACCCAACGTCACCTTTTCATCTTCACTTATTCCTAGCCTTAGTGACTTGGTCTTCCTAACATTAATTTTCAAACCAATACTAGCACCCTGAACTCGCAAAACCTCTAAAACTTCATTCATTTTGCTCACACTTTCATCTAGGATGCTTAAATCATCAGCATAATCCAAGTCCAGGAGACTTTTTCCTCCCCATTTGATTCCGTGGTCTCCCATTGCCTTTCCTGTGCTCCTTAAAACAAAGTCCATCAAAATAATCCATATAAAGGGGGATAGAACACAACCCTGCTTAACTCCTGATTTAATACAAAACCAGCTGCTAACCTCATTTCCTACCTTAACCGCAGCAGTGTTATTCTCGTACATAGCACTAATCACTTTAATGTATTTGTCTGGTATACCATACAAGGATAAAACCTTTACTAAAGCTCCTCTATCAACAGAATCGAACGCTTGCTCATAATCTATAAAACTGAGGACCAAAGGTGTTTGAAAACTTAGGCACTTCTCAATTATTAACCTAAGAGTGAAAATTTGGTCAACACATCCTCTACCTTTTCTAAAACCGCACTGCTCTTCTCTTAAAACTTTGTCTACGGCATCTCTCAGTCTAAAAAGTATCATATTACTAAGCAATTTGCTACCTACAGAGACCAGACTAATGCCTCGATAATTACCACACTCACTTTTATCACCTTTCTTATAAAGTGGCTTAATTAAGGTTTTCCTAAAATCATTAGGTACTTCCCCTTTTTCAAAAATCATATTCATAATCTTCAATAACTTATTTCTAACCTCAGAGCCACCATATTTAAGAAACTCATTTACTACCCTATCAGCACCTGGAGCCTTATTATTCTTT
Organism: Artemia sinica; assembly: GCA_027921565.1. NCBI lineage: Eukaryota > Metazoa > Arthropoda > Branchiopoda > Anostraca > Artemiidae > Artemia > Artemia sinica. The sequence goes on from CM051265.1 coordinate 42,866,783, forward strand.
AATCCTTTTAGTACTGTTTCTAATTCCTCCTCGCAAAATAAATCTTCCTTCACATCCAAGGTATCACAAACTTTTTCATTTTCCTCTATATTTTTTCCTGCAACTCTATCACGGTTAAGCAAATTCTCAAAATGTTCGGCCCATCTCGCTTTAGCTTTTGTCTTATCGCTAATTGCCACCCCATTCCTATCTTTAACTGGGACACAGTCCGGATTGACTACTACCTCTCAATTTGTTAACGTGCCAGTACAATATTTTACTATTATGCCGTCTAGCTGCATCTTCTAAATCCTCGGCAATTTTATCCATGGCCTCCACTTCACACCTCCTTAGTTCATATTTCATGCTTTAAGGAAATGATAGAATGCCTTTGAAAATGTATTGTTTAGCATTGGGTATGCATAAAGTCAAAATTAATAAAGTCGTATATATTTTAAGCGATGATATGACAGCCCTGTGATAGGATTTTGACTTGTTGGGGAAATTCCGACTGTTACAGGATTTGGAGCGACCGATTATGGTACACTATGTTTTTCTTTTTCTTATGGGTCACTAGAATCGAGTCTAGCATTTGTTGAAGAGTACATATAATTCATTTTTTTTATGCTCGTACCAAGCTGTGGGAATCGGAAATAGACAAAGTCTCAGGGGTCAAATCTAAAAGACAAGATCGTCCTAATTATATGTACTTCTTGTCCCTCGTTTGCCTATTATCATTTTATGCCTCTTTACCCCCTCCCTTGAAGTTCCATATTCAGTTCCAAGTCCTTTTTTATGACATTTCCCACCTCATTGGGGGCAGCCTAATTTTGTTTTGGACTTGTATTATGGATATGTATAAAGTCAAAATTAATAAAGTCGTATATATTTTAAGCGATGCTACGTTAGTCCCTTGTAGAAAATAATGAAATTTATTGGGCTGGTGAATATTTTTTTATTTTTTTATGCGGCTGTCCCAGTGGTACTCTATAGCTGGCTATCAAAACTGCCTAGTAAATTGTATGCTTTCAATCAGTATTTTCATACATTGGAAGGATTAACACTTGCATAATATTAAATAAAAATGAAGATAAAATATTCGAAGAAAGTGTGTGCACATGATAAAGTGATCGTTGCACTGAATGCTGACAAAAACAAATATTTGAACTGTGAAACAAGAAATAGCGGGGATCTTATTGGAAATGTATGCCTGCATTGTCATGACAGTGAGGATTAAATGTATTTTAAGTACCGAAAAGATTCATCATTGCTGATGGTGGATATGTGGGAGTATCAAAGTGCTCAAAGAGAATGCAAACATAAAATTAATAGTTGACGATGAAGGTCAACTTGTTGCTCATGTTTCTGGTAACCCGTTACCTGTTGATAGATCCTATTGTCGTGTTTCTGGTATTAGTGTCCAAATGAAAGCAAAGGGAAAAGAAAAGTCTACTGCTGCACTAATGTCATAAACCATATCTTGTCTACGTGCCAGAACTGTTATCTTTGTAAAAATAATGTGGTAATAGACAGTGAAATTGAAAGCAGAATAAAAAGGGCATTTGCATACAACATAACAACGGGGTATGCAAAAATACCTACAAACACACAGAGTCAGAGACGAAATAACACAAGTCTAAGCGTCTGAGTGATGATTGCTTGTCTCCATGTCTGTTTTGTGTGATTTTGTGACTGACTCGGTAGTTGTGTAGGTATTTTGCATCTCTCTCTTTGCCCGTGTGTCTGAGTGGATTTTCGCTTGTCTCTATGTCTGCTTTTTGGTGAATTTGTCTCTGACTTAGTGTGTTTGTAGGCATTTTTGCCTCTCTCTCTCTCTCTGTGCCTGTGTGTCTGATCTGATGTTTGGTTGTCTCCTTGTCTGTTTTTGTGTGATTTTGTGTCTTACTGTGTGTTTGTAGGTATTTTTGTATCTCTCCCTCTCTCTGTGCCTGTGTGTCTGAGTGGATGTTTGCCTGTCTCTATGTCTGTCTTTGTGTGATTTTTTGTCTGACTCTGTGTTTTCAGATCTTTTTGCCTCTCTCTCTATATGCATATAGATATTTTTGCCTCTCTCTCTCTATATATATGAATGTATGTCTGAGCGGATATTTGCTTGTCTCTATGTCTGTTTTTGTTTGATTTTTATGCCTGACTCTGTGTGTTTGTAGGTATTGTTGCCTCTCTCACTCTGTGCCCGTGTGTCTGAGCGGATGTTTGCTTGTCGGTGGGGGGTTTTGAAGAAAAAATCCAGCTCATCTCTCTCAGACATTGGTAAAGGCTTTTTTAACCTATCTCAGTTTCTAGTATGTACCATGGGAGCCTGCTAGTAGTATCTATGCCTCTGCAAATTCTATTTCTTGCATCTCCGACTTTTTAATAAACATTCTGAACTTTTGACATGGCTAGTCTACCCTAAACTAACGAAAATATAACAAAGTAATGCATAAAACATTTTTATTGAAATAACGACATGTAGAATATTATCATAAAAATAAGAATGAATGCTTTGAATCCATTCCATAACATATTCCATTATATTTTCTCTCAATATAGGCACTTATTCCATTTAGGGTCATAAGCGAGTCTTAGCATGGTTTCATCTACACCCACATCACTCATTTCATCATTGGTATTATAGGGTTCATTGACTATATCTGCTGGTACATGATTAATGGTATTAATAATGTTCACATGCGCTTTGTTTTCCACTACTTCATCTTTATACCCCGAAGTTATATTGTATACCAATCCCCTTTTACTCTGCTGTCGATTTCTCTGTCTCTTACCACATCATTTTTACACAGGTAACAGTTCTGGGACGTAGACAAGATCTGGTTCATGAAATTATTATAGCAGTAGGCCTTTCTCTTTCTCTTTGCTTTTATTTGAATACTAATACCAGAAAGACGGCAATGGAGTCTATGATTAGTTAACGTGTTACCAGAACCATGAGCAAGAAGTTGAGCCTCATCGTCAACTATTATTTTTATGTTTGCATTCTATTTGGGCACTATCACCTCAGGAAAGAATACTTTCACATATCCACCATCAGCAATGATGAATCTTTGGGTTTTACAAATAAATTTAGTCTCTCACTGTCATGAAAGAATACTTTCACATATCCACCATCAGCAATGATGAATCTTTTGGGTTTTCCAAATAAATTTAATCCCTCGCTGTCATGACAATGCACGCATTACATTTCCAATAGGATCCTTACTATTAATTCTTTCATAGGTCAAATATTTGTCTTTGTCAGAATTCAACGCAATGATGATTTTATCATGTGCACACACTTTCTTCGAATATTTCATTTTCATTTTTATTTAATATGATGAACGTGTTTATTCTTCCAATGTACAAAAAATACAGATTAAAAAATACAATAAACTAGGTAGTTTCGATAACTATTCATAGAGTGCCACTGGGACAGCCGTATAAAATAAAATCGAAAAAAATAAAATAAAAAAATTCATCAGTCCATTAAATTCTATCATTTCCCTCATAGGGCTGTCGTATCATCACTTAAAATATATATGACTTTATTAATTTCAACTTCATGCATGCCTCAATACTAAGCAATACATTTCAAAAGGCTTTATTGTATCATTTCCCTCATATGATCGTCGTATCATCGCTTCAAGTATATACGACTTCATTAATTTCGGCTTTATGCATATCCATAATACTAAGCAATACTTTTCAAATGCTTTATTCTATCATTTCCCATCATAGAGTTGTCATAATATCGCTTAAAATATATAAGACTTTATTAATCTTGACTTTATGCATACCCCAATACTAAAAAGTACTTTTCAAAGGGCATTATTTTAGAATTGCCTTCATCTGGCTGTCATATCATCGCTTAAAATAAATATTACTTTATTAATTTCGACTTTATGCATAGGTTTCGGGTGATTGTTTTATGGATATGGTAAAATGGGCCTCTTAATAGTCTATGCAAAATCAGATTTATTGAAGTCAACTTTGCTAAGACCATACTAACATTTTCCACAAACCAAGAAGATTCTTCAAATTTCTTGTTAAAATTTTTCGGGTGATTGTTTCACGTACTAGGTCAAATGGACCTCTGAACAGTATATGCAAAATTAAATTTATTGAAGTCAACTTTACTATGACCATACTAAAATTTTCTAAAAACCAAGAAGATTCTCCATATTTCCTTTAATCTTGTCAGGTGATTGTTTCATGAACTTGGTCAAATGGGCCTCTGAACAGCCTATGCAAAATCAGATTTATGCAAGTCAACTTTACTGTGACCTTACCAACATTTTCTAAAAACCAAGAAAATTCTCCAAACTTCTTTTTAATCTTTTCGGGTGATTGTTTCATGGACTTGGTCAAATGAACCTCTGAAGAGTCTGTGCAAAATCAGATTTATTTAAGTCAACTTACTATGAGCATACTAACATATTCTACAGCCCAAGAAAATTCTTGAATTTTTTTTAATATTTTTGGGTGATTAGTTCATGGAATTTGGTCAAATGGACCTCTGAACAGTCTATGCAAAATTAAATTTATTGAAGTCAACTTTACTATGACCATGCTAAAATTTTCTAAAAACCAAGAAGATTCTCCATATTTCCTTTAATCTTTTCAGGTGATTGTTTTGTGGGCTTGGTGAAATGGGCCTCTGAACAGCCTATGCAAAATCAGATTTATGCAAGTCAACTTTACTGTGACCTTACCAACATTTTCTAAAAACCAAGAAGATTCTCCAAATTTATTTTTAATTTGTTGCTCAGTCATCAGTTAAAAGACTTGGAATTTACCATGTAGCTGAGTTTATTACGCTCAAAAGCACTTTTATTTGATTTTTGATGCTCAGTCAGCAACCAGGACATTCGAAATTTACCTACTAGCTGATATTTGTCTTCAAAAGGCTTTATTGTATCATTTTCCTGATAGTGCTGCCAAATCAGTGATTAAAATATATATGACTTTTGTTAATTTTAACCTGATGCATATCCCAATGCTAAAGAATACTTTACAAAAGGCTTTATTATATAATTTTCCTCAGAGGGCTGTCTTATCATCGTTTAAAATATATACGACTTTATTAATTTTGACTTTATGTATATCCTAATACTAAGCAATACTCTTCAAAAGGCTTTATTGTATCATTTTCCTCATACAGCTATCGTATCATCGTTTCAAATATATACGACTTTATTAGTTTTGACCTTAGTATACCCTAATGCTAAGAAAATACTTTTCAAAGAGGGTTTATCGTATCATCTTCCTCATAGGGCTGTCGTATCACCGCTTAAAATATATACGACTTTATTAAATTGGAATATATGCATACCCAATACTGAACAATACTTTTCAAAAGGCTTTATTATATCATTTTCCTCAGAGGGCTGTCGTATCATCGTTTAAAATATATACGACTTTATTAGTATTTATATCGCCAATACTAAGCTAATTCTCTTCAAAAGGATTTATTGTATCATTTTCCTCATAGGGGTGTCGTATGATTGCTTGAAATATATACGACCTTATTAATTTTGATTTTATGTATACCCCAATACTAATCAATACTTTTCAAAAATAATCGAAATCCAAAAAAAAAAAAATTCGAAGTTCAAACAATTCTAAGTAAAAAAAAGTGTTACTAGAAACATTATTTTTCTAGTAGTAGAAATCACGACTAATATATCTATATCATCTTCATTTCCGATTTTGAAAAAATCATAAGTGCTTTTTATATTATATTTTATGTCATTTTAAGACATGAAAAAAAAGTTGAAAAATTCCTAAGAAAAAAAAAATAAAGTTAAAAAAAATAAACTTCAAAAAATAAGCGCAAAAAAGGGAGGGCAAAAGTTGGGGGGATATTGGTGCCTTGGAGGTTGGGACATGGACGACTAAGGGCTGTCGTATCATTGCCTAAAATATATACAACTTTATTAATTTCAACTTTATGCATACCCCAATACTAAACAATATTTTCAAAAGACAAACAATTTATTCATATAATTGTCATCACTTGAACATTAAGTATTTTGAAAACAGAACATTGCTTTTATTCATATAACTGTCATTTGGAATCACCCGGATATTCATGCCCAGGCAAGAGCTATGCAAATGAAATGCCAGTTGATACCTGTCTGTATGTAGGTCAATGACCCAAATCAAAGTATGGTCTGTATTACAGAACAAATTATGTTCCAGGCGGAGTATTGGGGTGTTTTAATGCCCATATATGGGTGTAATCGTAAGACCTCAATATAGCATACTGCTGCTGCTGTGCCTTCCTAGTTCTGGTAGTCAGTAAACCACTAATGAAAATACTAAGGGGGCTGGAAGGAGGAAAATACATTGGGGAGGGCTTTGTAAATCACAATATATGGGTTTCAACCATGGATATTGTAATAATGATTTATTCATATTTCCCAGACTTTCCGTTCCAGAAATGGTACCCAAAGTGCGCTTTTGACATACTGCTTATTGACATACATCATGTAGGTGTTTGAATATTCTGTTTTTCGTAAGTAATGTAGCAAAATTACGTTATTTGTTTATTGTTATTTTTAGAACGAAGCAGAGGGAAAGGTTTAATATATTTTTATTCAGAGGAACTCCAACTATTATGAAATAAAAAAGAACAAGTCAAACTTTAGCGTAATAAGTGAGGTATTGAGAAAGGGGCAGCTCCCCTCATGCATTTAATAATTTCTGTTCGTTTTAGGTTTTGATGTTGCTCCTTACTTTAAATTGAAAAAAATTATTTTTCTTATTTAATTTCTGATCGTTTTAAATAATGCAGGGAAATCCGGCTCCCCCATATGGAAAATTCCTTCTCCCCACGGACAATCCCTCCATGTAAAGTTATTTCCACGTTAAATTCCTGCCTCCGTCAGGAAAATTCCTCCCAGACAATTCCATTGTAGCTGAAAATTCCCCCCGCAAAATTTCTTGTGTTCAGTTCCAGGTGAAAAATTTTTCATTAGGGTAAACTTTCATTTGAAAAGATTGTTTTTAAAACCATTTCAGAAATCCTCACCTCCGGGGAAAAGTTTCTCCGTAAATACCCTGCCCCCTAGTAGAAAGTAGCTCCCGCAGAAAATTCCGTCTGGAGAATTTATCCTGTGGACCCCCCCCCTTGGCGAATATTTCCCGTGAAAAATCACCCCTCCTACGGAAAGATACTCTAGACAACTCCAACCCGGTAAAAATTTTCCCCCAAGATGATTTCCCTTAACATCTCCACATGTAAAATTGACTTAGCAAAAAGAAAGTAAGCCTAATCAAAACAAATTCATATAGGAATTCCGGGAAATTTCTTCAGAGCAAAATTTCCCCTCAGGAAACTTCTTTCCCCGTGGAAAAATCCCCCAGGATAAAATTCACCCCCCCCCCCCCTCCACCCGAAGAATGTATGCATACTTCCCAATAACAAATACTATACCTTTTCAATGGGCAAATTTTATAACTTAAAGACTTTTCCCCAGGGGCTGTTGAGGGTCATGTTATCTCCAAAGGCATAGTTATTGGGCCTTCAAGCTATGCTGAACAAAATGGCTATCACAAAAAATTGATCAGACGACTTTGAGGAAAAAGGGAGGGTGGGAGGGGGTCTAGTTGCCCTCTAATTTTTTTGGTCACTTAAAAAGGACGCTAAAACTTTTGATTTACATTTAAATGAGCCATTTCACAATATTCTAGGACGATTGGTTTGATGCGATCACCCCTGGAAAAAAAAACACGTATCCGTAATCTTTCTTCTGGCAAAAAATACAAAATTTCACATTTTTGCAGATAAAAGCTTGAAACTTCTACAATAGGATTCTTGGATACGCCAAATCTGATTATGTGATTTTCATTAAGATCCCTTGATTTTTAGGGGGTGTTTCCCCCTTTCCTGAAAATCAGACAAATTTTATCAGGCGCGTAGTTTTTGATGGGTATCACTAAACTTAATGAATTTTATATATTTGGAATCAGCATAATAAGCCCCTTCTTTTGATATATCTATTGATACCAAAATTCGTTTTTTTAGAGTTTCGGTTACTATTGAGCCGTGTCGCTCCTTACTTACAGTTATCCTTGCGTTACGTTGCTACGAACTGTTTGAAAGCAACTAAAACCTGATGGAAAAGGACTGAATCTTGCCCCAAAATCTCTTAGCTATGCCACCACATAGAAGCTCAACAACACAGCACATTTCTTGGTCATATGCTTTACAACGACAAATATGGAGGTAAAAACTTCTGTGCGTGGAGGTAGGAAGCATAGGAGGGTATAGGAGACGGTCCCTTAAGGACCATTCGAAATTGCGGCCATGGACGTCTTACAAAATATACATCAAAATGTGGAAATATATTGATTTACTGTAAATTAAAGGGAAAAAGGTACTTATGCATTATACCAACTCTTTTATATATGTCAAATGAGACGCGGCAGTTACCGGGACAGATGTGGGAGAACAAACCCGTTTTACAGGATGATTCAACACACTGCTGTAAATGTATAGCGTGGTTTTAATCGCGTATACGATATTTAAAGTGTTTTTTTTTGGGGGGGGGGTACCTAGGTTAGGTTAGGTTACGTATTTAATATATGCTATGCTTTGGATATATGCAGGGTGTATAGTCCCGGGGGACTATACACCCTGGGAGTATCCCTCTCTCAGCCTTTTATCTTGTAAAAGCAACTAACATAGATAACCTATTATAAGTTAAACTTACACAACCTTTTTTTTTCAGTCGAGCCATTTGATGTATCTGGTAGACAAGTATGGCAAAGAAGACTGCAAACTTTACCCAAAGGATCATGAACAGCGAGCAATTGTGAATAGAATGCTTTGTTTTGATATGGGGACTTTATACAAAAGCTTTCTAGAGTACTTTGTAAGTTATATTAATCAAGGTTCATTTAAATATATTGACTCCTTATTGACCTTTTAGACTTTAGTGTATTTGAAACTGAGGAGATTGTAACAAACTTTGTTAAAATTAGGCTACTAAAAATAAATACATAGTAAAATGTGTTAAGAAAACATTCTGTTACTTTTACAATAATAACTGTCTTGTCGTGGTGTAAGCTTTAACTGAAGCTATTTAACATCGCCTATAAACAGTTTTTTTTTGTGAAAATGGAATTAAACGAAGTTGGGCCGGATGTCGTGAATGTGTAATTCCAATTTTAGTTTGGAATCTAAAAAATTTCCAAACTATTTTCGACTATTTATTATGTTTCACCTGAATTGGAAGATTTTAGCCACGAAAAGACAAAATATTTAAAAACTTAACTTTCTGTTATTAAAAAACTTTTAATAGTAGATGGGGTCAAACACTCAGCGGAATAAGCTAATCGGTCGAATATTTTCCCTCAAGGGCCAGATACACGTAGCTTTTTTCAGCACCCTTTTCAGCAGCTCAGTGGGCAAATGATAGCGGTAAGAAAACAACGCCTTTTGCTCGAGATTTTCAAAACTAATCATGATGGGCGCCAATAGTCAACTGCAGTTTATCAATAGTTGCATGACTGATCTCAACTTATTATTTTTTTTGTCTTTTATTACTCTTATTAAGTTCTTTTATTGTTAAATTTTAATTTTTATTTAACTTAAAAAAAGTTAATTAACTATTAAATTCTTTCATTATTAATTTACGAAGTTCTTGTATTATTAAATACTTAATTGTTGTTATTGTTATTTAGTTCTTTTGATTTTCCTGCTGAAGATAAGGAAATGATTGAGGACTTCTTTTTTTATGATCACGATGAAATTCGGCGCCGTTTTTGCAAATTGGCACCGAAAACTAGAAAAATTTTCAAGCTAAGTCGCTGCCGTTCAGAGAAAAGTAAAGGCCATTTTAAACTTAAGCTCAGCAGATACAAATACCTTTTAAAATTGAAACTCAAAATCACCAGAAATTACTATTAAAGAATAAATGAAACACAAAACGAACAGAAATTAAATAAACAATCATAGCAAAAACACAAGACAAGTAATAATATAAATGAATCAATAGATCTTAAAGCGAGTCATGCTTAGATTGAATATGAAAATCAAGCTTAAAACAAAAAAACATTTTCCTATTGAAGCATAAATTAAACTTAAAACGAACAGAAATTCAATAAATAATTAATGCAAACAAACATACAATAGATATTAATGTAAATTAATAAATAAATCTTAAAACGAGTGAAACTTAAATTGAATATGCAAACCAAGCTTGAAACGAACAAAAATCACCACAAACAAGAGTTTGGGTATGACCTCCTTCTCTCACTGTAAAAATCTATAACCTACTGCGTCATTGGCGCTTTACTGAAAACCAATCTTATGACAAATATTTTCTTTTGTACTTAATATTGAAAATAAACATTAAAATTACAAACGTTAAAAAAAAACATTTTGAACTGATGAGCTTTCAGCAATTAATATCATTATACGTCATATACATCAAATTGAATATTAATACCAAATATTCAATTTGAAGTTGTTTATACTTTCAAAGACTGTTCAAGACGCATATAGTTTCAAACAGTTCGTGGTAACGAACTGTAAGTAAGGAGCGACCCGGCTCAATGGTAACCAAAACTCTAAAAAACGGAATTTTGATACCAATAGACACATCAAAAGAATCAGATTTTAATTCTGATTTCAAATATATAAGTTTCCTCAAGTTTAGTTTTACCCATCAAAAGTTAAGCGCCTAGGAAAATTTGGCTGATTTTAGAAAAAAGGGGGAAAGACCCCCTAAAAAGTATATAACTTTTATGAAAATCACACAGTCATATTCAGCGTATAAGAGAACCCTACTGTAGATGTTTCAAGCACCTATCTACAAAAATAAGGAATTTTGCATTTTTTGCCAGAAGAAAGATCACGGATGTGTGTTTATTTGTTTTTTTGTTGTTTTTTTTTTTCCAGGGGTGATCGTATCGTTCCAGTGGTCCTAGAATATCGTGGGAGGGCTCATTGCAACGGAAATTGAGAGTTCTAGTGCCCTTTTTAAGTGACCAAAAAATGGAGGGCAATTAGGCCCCCTCCCACGCTCATTTTTTCCCAAAGTCACCGATCAAAATTTTGAGATAGCCATTTTGTTCAGCATGGTCGAAAATATGATAACTATGTCTTTTAGGATGACTTAATCCCCGAAGTCCCTGGGGGGAGGGCTGAAAGTTATAAACTTTACCCAATGTTAACATATAGTATTGGTTATTGGGAAATATACAGACGTTTTCAGGGGGGATTTTTTCCGGCAGGTTGGGGGGGGGGTCGGGGGTTATATGGGAGGATCTTTCCATGAAGGAAGTTTTCATGGGGGAAGGGACATTGCTATGAAGGTGGTGCCGGATTAAGAAACAGATCAGAAATTAAATTAAAAAAAAAACAAGTTTTTCAACGGAAAGTAAGGAGCATCATCAAAACTCAAAACGAACAGAAAATATTACATATATGATTGGGTTCACCCCCTAGTCAATACCTCACTCTTTAAGCCAAAGATTTTTTAGTACTTTCAAAAGAGCTATTTATTCTAATTAACGGCCTTTGTGATTAAGGGGTCATTTTTAAAGAATTGTAACAAAATTCGAACTTTAGCTTAAAGAGCAAGGTATTGACTAGGGGGCAAACCCCTAATATACGTATTAAAAATCTATGAATATAGAAGTTCGTTATGTAAGTTAATTCGTAAGTTACGTGTATTTATTACTAATAAGGTGTTCGTAAATAAAATTAAACAAGTTTCGAGAAAGCCATTTAACCAAATAAAATTAAAATTAATATGCAATTTTTTTTTAATTATTCATGTACGGTGAGCCAAAATCAAAACCTGCAGTAATTCAAAACCGTTCAAAAATTAAATAAAAAAAAACAAGTTTTTTTTAGCTGAAAGTAAGGAACGACGTTAAAACTTAAAACGAACAGAAAGTATTTCGTATGTGAAAGGGGCTGTCCTCTCCTTAACGCCTCGCTCTTTACGCTGAAGTTTGACTTGCTCACAACTATATTTTTTTTAAACAATAAAGAACCTTAGCGTAAAGAGCGAGGCGTTGAGGAGGGGACAGCCCCTTTCATATACGGAATAATTTCTGTTCGTTTTAAGTTTTAACGTCGTTCCTTACTTTCAGTTAAAAAAAAACTTGTTTTGTTTTATTTAATTCAGTAAAGCGCCAATGACGCAGTAGGTTTTAGACTTTTACAGTGAGAGAAGGAGGTCATACCCAAACTCTTGTTTGTGGTGATTATCGTTCGTTTCAAGCTTGATTTGCATATTCAATTAAAGTTTCACTCGTTTTAAGATTTATTTATTAATTTACATTAATATCTATTATACGTTTGTTTGCATTGATTATTTATTGAATTTCTGTTCGTTTGAAGTTTCATTCATGCTTCAATAGGAAAATATCTTTTTTCGTTTTAAGCTTGATTTTCATATTCAATCTAAGCATTACTCGCTTTAAGATCTATTTATTCATTTATATTATTACTTGTTGTATGTTTTTGCTATGATTGTTTATTTAATTTCTGTTCGTTTTGGGTTTCATGTTTTCTTTAATAGTAATTTCTGGTATTTTTGAGTTTCACTTTTAAAAGGTATTTGTATCTGCTGAGCTTAAGTTTAAAATAACCTTTACTTTTCTTTGAAAAACTTATTTTTCGGAAAGTTTTTCTTTAATTAATTTTTGTTCGTTTTTGATTGCAAAAAATTTTAAGTTTTAAAAAATTCCTTATTTCAAAATCAAACTTAAAAAAAAATCAAATATTCACCAAAGTATCAAAATTGATATCAAAGTAACAATATCAAAGTGAAAAATGGGTTTGTGTCAACCTCGGAATTTTTATTATCTGATGTTTGAACTATTTTTAAAAAAATTGCTATCTCAAAGTTTTTATCGGACGGGTTTGGGGAAAAAGGGCGTGGGGGACCAGATTAAGCTTCGGTCTCTTTTGACTCTTTAAAAGTGAACTAGAACTTTCTATTTTCAATCAAATTTGCCCTCTCTGAAGTTTATACGAGTATCCCTTCTATAAGAACAATATTTATCCCCGAGTGTAACTTATAACGCCTGTTCCTGGGCCCTGGGGGGTTGTGTCGACCCTCGAGTTTTAATATCTGATGGTTGAACTATTTTTAACAAAATGATCACTGAAATTTTTATCGGATGGGTTTATACATATGATACACCCAAAGGCGTGGAGGGCGGGAGGGGCTAGTTGCCCTCTGATCTTTTTTCACTCTGAGAATATGAACTTCAACTTTTAATTTCCATTCAAATGAACTCTCTCTGAAGTTTATACGAGGATACCTTCCATAAGAACCATATATGCCCCCAGAGCAATACTTACAACGGCTGCCCGGCCCTGAGGGGGGGGGGAGTAGACACAGGAGTTTTTCTTATCTGACCTTTAAACTATTTTTAACGAAGTGACCATACGTAAAGGAGTTTTGTTATTTTGAACTATTTTTAAAAAAATGTCTATCTCAAAATTTTTATCTGATGCATTTAGGGCTCGGAGGAGGGGGGAGGCTAGATGCCTTCTAATCTCTTTTGACTCTTAAAAAGTGAACAAGAACTTTCAATTTCCAATCAAATGAGCCCTCTCCTAAGTTTATACGAGCATCAATTCCATAAGAACTGTATATGTCCCTAGAGCATTACTCATAACGCCTGCCTCCGGGCCCTGGCGGGTTCCGTCGACACAGGAATTTTTCTTATCTGACCTTTGAACTATTTTTAATGAAATTTCTATTATAAAATTTTTTCTCGGATGGGCTTGGGGAAAAAAGGGTGTGTGTGGGGGGGGGGGTTAGTTGCCCTCGGATATATTTTGACTCTTAAGAATTGAACTAGAACTTTCAATTTCAAATCAAATGAGCCCCTCTGAAGTTTATTCGAGCATCCCTTTCATAATAACCATATACGCCTCCAGGACGACACTTACATTTTTTCTTCTCCAACTTTTGAACTATTTTTTAACAAAATGTCTATCTAAAAATTTTTATCACATGGGTTTTGAAAAAGAAGGCGTCGGAGGGGCTAGCTGCCCTCGGATCTCTTTTAACTACTAAAAAGTGAGCTCGAAATTTCAATATCCAACCAAATGAGCCCTCTCTGAAGTTTATACGAACATCCCTTTCATACGAACAATATATGCTCCAGAGCATAACTTACAAGGCCTGCCCCGGGGCCTTGGGGGGTTTTAACGACACCTGAGTTTTTGTTATCTGACTGTTGAAGCAATTTTTAATTTAATGGCTATTTCAAAATTTTTGTTGGATGCATTTGGGGGAAAAGGGGCCTGGGGAGGGGGCTAGTTTCCCTCCAGTCTCTTTTGACTCTAAAAACTGAACTAGAACTTTCAATTTCCAATCAAATGAGCCATCTCTGAATTTTTTACGAGCATCCCTTCAATAAGAACCATATATTCCCCCATGGCATAACTTACAACACCTGCCCTCGGGCCCTGGGGGGCTGTGTTGACCCCTGAGTTTTTGTTATATGGTCTTTGAACTATTTAAAAAAAGCTATCTCAAAGTTTTTATCGGATGGACTTGAGGAAAAAAGGGCGTGGAGGGGCGGGGGGCTAGGTGCCCTCCAATCTCTTTTGACTTTTAAAAAGTGAACTAGAACTTTCAATTTTCAATCAAATGATCCCTCTTTGAAGTTAATACGAGCATCCCTTCCATAAGACCCATATATGCCCCCAGGGCATAACTTACAACGCCTGCCCCTGGGCCCTGGTGGGTTGTGTCGACACCAGAATTTTTGTTATATGACATTTGAACTATTTTAACAAAATAGCTGTCTTAAAAGTTTTATTGGATGCATTTAGGGAAGAAGGGTTTAGGTGGGGCAAGCTGGTTACCCTCCAATATCTTTTGACGCTTAAAAAATGAACTAGGACTTTCAATTTCCAATCAAATGAGCCCTCTCTGATGATTATACGAGCATTCCTTCCATAAGAACCATATATGCCCCCAGGGCATAACTTATAACCCTTGCCCCTGAAGACTGTGGGGGGAGTATCCTGCTCAAACATATAATTTTCAGAACTTTCAACTACGTTGAACAAAATGGCTATATCAATTGAATGTGTTTGGGGAAATGGTGGGCGTGGAAGGGGTGTTACTTGCCTTAGAATCACTTTCGACTATTAAAAAGGGAACTACCCATATAAGTTTCCAATCGAACGAGCCCTTTCTGAAGTTTTTACGACAACGTTGTCTATACAAAACCTTATATGCCCTCAGGGCATAGCTTACAGCCCTTGCCCTGAGGGCTGTGGGGGAGTTGTCATCCTCAAAGACCTAATTTCCAGAACTTAAAACTACGTTTAATAAAATAGCTATCTCAAAATTTTGATTGGATGTGTTTGGGGAAAAGGTGGGCGTGAGAGGAGGGTTAGTTGCCCTCCAATCACTTTCGACTATTAAAAATGGCACTAGAACTCTCGATTTCCAATCGAATGAGCCCCCTTTGAAGTTTTTACGACGACCCCATTGCCATACGAAGTGCCTCTGGGGAAAAAAATAATAATAAGAGATTGGAGCCGTATGACCTTTACTATAGGCAACGCTATAGCGTTGCCTCTGACTTGGTGCCGATTTGGTATATCAGGGCCAGAAAAAGCTACATGTGGCTGGCCTTTATTTCAGACAGGTTTGTGGTGTATTGAATCAAAGTTTTACAAACAATTAACAGGTAATCCTCTTTCAAGCCTCGGCGTAGAAAATGGAATGGCTAAAAATTAATTCTCTATTAAACCAGGTTTACCCTCTAAAGCCTTTTTTGCTGCAATTTTAACAAAGACGTTGAAAATTTTTTCTATCACGTTTTTCCCTGAATAATTTATCTATTTCTCTGTGCTTGTACGTTTTCCATAACTTAAAACCTTACTTATATTCCATAATTTCATAATCCTTACAATAAATTAATTAAAAAAAAACTTGTGCGAAAAATAAGTTTTTCAAAGAAAAGTAAAGGCCATTTTAAACTTAAGCTCAGCAGATACAAATACCTTTTAAAATTCAAACTCATAACGACCAGAAATTACTATTAAAGAATAAATGAAGCCCAAGACGAACAGAAATTAAATAAGCAACCATAGCAAAAACATACAGCAAGTAATAATATAAATGAATAAATAGATCTTAAAGCGAGTAATGCTTAGATTGAATATGAATATCCTGCTTAAAATGAAAAAAAATATTTTCCTATTGAAGTATAAATGAAACTTAAAACGAACAGAAATTTAATAAACAATCAGTGCAAACAAACATACAATAGATATTAATGTAAATTAATAAATAAATCTTAAAACGAGTGAAACTTAAATTGAATATGAAAATCAAGCTTGAAACGAACAAAAATCACCACAAACAAGAGTTTGGGTATGACCTCCTTCTCTCACTGTAAAAGTCTAAAACCTACTGCGTCATTGGCCCTTTACTGAAAACCAATTTTATAATAAATGTTTTCTTTTGTACTTAATATTGAAAATAAACATTAAAATTATAGTAAAATTTTGAACTGATGAGCTTTTAGCAATTAAGATCATTATACATAAAATTTACAGTTTAATTTATTGTTGTAAGGTATTGGGTGTTTTAGTAATTTATGGTATTTGGGTGTTTTAGTCGTAGATAACTTTATTCTCCCTTTTAGGGGAGATAAACTCTAGCCCTAAGGTAATTAAACTTTGGTAGCCTTCCTTAGGCTATGACCGAACTAATGAGGCTTACCGACTGGGTATGTTCGAGGGGCTAAAGGTAGATCGTAGAGAGGTTGTCTAAAATACAATACTTTTATTCAATTTACATATAGTAATTACAGATATAGATATTCTATCGTAGAGGGCTTGGCAATAGTTCATATAGCATGATTTTGCTATCAAAATTTACATATTTACAATTTTTTTGTATATGATAACAATTCCATATTTATAAAGGGTTTTCAAAATGTCTTTATAACTGTATATATTTTCTCAACAACATTTTGTTATCACTATATAACTTTTCCATATATGACTATATTCATTTTCTTATCTTTGTTTTACAACTTTGGTTCTACTTTGAACCAATTTGAGTCATTTATCTGTCATTGGCTTACTATATGCCTATTTGTTTATTCAGACTTTTGAGCTTTTTAATTCTTTTTGAATTTTTAGGTACTGGAGACAGTTTTATAACGTTTTTGTCTGTAGTCTCTCTTTTTCCAGCTTTAATGTCCTTTTGGGTTAAGGCTTCATTTACAGCTTGGATCTGATAAGTTGATTTTTTTTTGCTGTTCACCTTATACCTCTTATGCCATTATCAAATGGCTCTTGCCTGTACTCTGAAGGTTTGCTTACCAGGACTGCCTTCTGGTAGCTCCTTATAACGTTTCCAGGTCCTCTTGTCATGGGCTACATCTAAAAGGACTATTCTGAACCTGCACACACAATAATTAATTATCTATAGTATTGCCACACTTTTTTTGTGGCCACAGTTACCTCTTGGGCTATTATTTTATCAGAAAAGTGGCTCTTCTGCAGAAAAATACCGTGCCTTGTTTTACTTTTTCATGCCATGTTAGTCATTTTCTGAAAACGACTCCCACATAAGAGAGCAAAATTTTTTCCTGTCTACTTGGAGCATTTCTCCAATATTTCTATTAATCTCGGCCCGCGTTAACCATTGTAACGGTGGCTCCGTAGTACTAATGCTACTTATTTTGTACTTATTTAGTGCAATTTTCATACTAGTTTCGTCCGGCAAGTTCAATAAGTGCGTATAACAGAGTTTAACTGACTCCATTCAGTTTCTTTTCCTTTTCATTTCGTCTGGCTATATTTTCAATTTGAACCCTTCTTTTTTTGATTCGTTATTTCAATGAAGCCTAAGGTTTTTTTTCAAGTCTTTTTCCGCTTTTTCAGTAAAATAGGTCTTTTCTAAGCCTATATTTATATGTTTCACGTATTTTTCAAAACTCTTAACAAGTTTTTATGCTGATTGCCCTTCTATGGTCACATTCATTATCTCCATATTTTTAAGAGGTGGGGGGGTGTCTAATTTTTGCAACCTTATTTTTTGAAATTATTTAAATTTTTTCCGTCCGAAATTGTTTATGTTAGAAAAGTACTGTATTTTTCAGCTGATTTTTAGAACACTTTTAATTAAGTTTTGCCCTGCGTTTGCTAGTTCTCATTTCTTCATAAAAATGTAAGTTTTTACGATATCCTGATTGCCAATTTTATCCTAGCTTTAATTACTATTTTATTTGCCAAAGAAAGAGAGACAATAATTCCCTTGGCAAGGCTACATAGCTTTGAATGCGATTTCCACTATCTGTGGTTTATTGATGAGCTTAAATCTGGGAACGTTGTATGAATGAATTTCTGTTCATTACTGCAAGTTCTTTTGTTGTGTAATGTTTTATTTTCAAAGGAAATGTGGATATGTTTAGTTTCTGTTAGGGCTCGACGGCTTGGGATTTGGGTGTTTGGGTTGGCACAGGTGAAAACCAATTGTTTAAACTAGGATTCTCCTGTGCCAGTTCGTTTTCTCAGATCCAAAACATCGCTAGAGTTAAAATTATTATCTTGAACTATGAACTGTGGTTTGCTTGTGACGATGGGGTTAATTTTTTTTGGCTTATTTTTAATGGATTTTGTCGTTGGCTTACTCCTCCTGGTAAGTTTTTAGGTTATAACATATTTTTATATTGCTTTCGGTTCTTTTTACTTAGCACCCATTTTTTTCCTTCTAAGCTTATTCTAAGTTTCGCTTAAAACTTTATAGCGCTTAATTATTGTCTTTAATTTTTTTTTCACCTAGTGTAACTAATAAAAAAATTACTATATTATACTATAACTAATTTTAATAAGAGTACAGCTAGCTTGTACATGTATTGCGGAATTAATGTAAACTCTTGCTGTTTTTCCTATTATAATTATTTTAAATTCTTCAAAAACAATTTTTTTTTAATTCTACTGGAAGTGTCACCTCAGGCAGAAGTCAGTAGATGCATTGCATGTACTTAACAATGAGAGACTAGCAGTGATTGAGCTCCTCCAAATTTGCTAGCTTCCAGTGACCCTATTTCCGTAGTCAAGCCTCCTTCGTTTTTTTTTCACAACCCCCAATTTTTTTTAAAAATATACATATCAAAAGAATTGTCTTTTAATGCTGATTCTAAATATATAGTGTTTATTAAGTTTACCTTAACCCGTATAAAGTTAGGAATTTGAACGTTAATTGTTGTAATATAAACTGTAACGTCCTGTGTAATTGTTTCCGTAATATTATTTCTATTTAGTTCCTGGATACAATCTACTTGTAGGTTAATTTGAATATAAGAGACTATTGGCTTCACTCTATTTGATTTCTACTATCAGACCGTGTTTTATCTGATATACACTCTATATGATATTCGACTAAACTTTACTGATTTATAATCAGACTAGACTTGAGGATGATTCGTCATTGAGTTACCGTAAGAGAGGACCAGAGTTATCAATATTAGCTATCCCAAAAGGATGCATTGCCTTCTCTGTTTGTCCTAATGTTGCTTATATTCTATGTAAACAAGCATAACAGTTTTCATACACTGGTAGCTTTACATCCACATGGCTCGAAAGCAGCCATGGCTTAAAATTCAAATTAGAACTTTCTTCGGACGCATTTTGTGCGGCTAATTCAGAATTTGAACTTTTTCTAACACCATTATTCAGATGAAAGTCCTCTGTGTAGGTAAAGGAGACCCTTTTAAGACCTATCCCCACGCCTCCATTTTCTGTGATTAACGGTTTCTTTCACCGAATTTCTCGCCTTATGCAGAGTTCCCATCAGAGCTGGGTAACAACTCGTTGTTTTTGCTTCCTTCGGCGACTTTTGCTAAGCTTCCACATTTGTTTTCTTACTTATAAGGTTACTTTTCTCGTTTTTTTCCCATCCCTTTCCTCAAGTACTTTAATTATATATTTACATATCTTTTCCTTCCCTTTGCTTGTGAAACTACATAACTAACCTAGTATTTGTTAGCTTTAACAAAGGTAATTTTATTGCTTATTACGTCGTAAGATGCCATATTTTCGAAGCATCTCTACTCCTAAAACACTCGGAAATGGCAGCTTCTATCCTATAATTGTTCAGACCACAATTTATGTGCTTCCTTTGCTAAATTGTAGCAGTGTTATCCTTGAACGATAAGTCCATAGCCTGTACCTGTAGTAAGGCTGAATAAGGACCCTATTTGCTACTTTCATGCCTAAAATTCTTCTGTTTCTACCAACGTTTCATAGGTCCAGCTAGATTTTTTTTTCTGTACGTATTACCTTTTATTTTATTATTTTAATTCGCGGTACAAATACTTTATCATTTAGTACAAACGGCTCTATTACATTGTATCTATTACTAACACTAAGAAAACTACTAATTATACACTTGCTAAAAAATAGATACTGTATTTTTTTCTATTTTACAATTCTTGATCGAGCCTTTTTTCCATTTTATCTATTGTACCCAAATCTTTGAGGGGATACAAATCTATTTCTAATAGCCAAAGTTCGAGCAAAGCTGCTCGAAGTTTTGCTAATTCGAGCGCCGCTAAAAGCGAAGTACATTTACTTTCCCCTTCTAATACGGTCATTTCGATTTTTTTTTGTATTTTGCAACCTTATTTAGTCTTCTCGACGCAGTTTTTCCAACGGCCACCAGTTGTTGTAAAGTGTATTTTATGGTATTTGGGTGTTTTAGTCGTAGATGCCTTTATTCTCCCTTTATAGGGGAGATAAACTCTAGCCCTAAGGTAATTAAACTTTGGTAGCGTGCCTTAGGCTATGACCGAACTAATGAGGCGTACCGACTGGGTATGTTCGAGGGGCTAAAGGTAGATCGTAGAGAGGTTGTCTAAAATACAATACTTTTATTCAATTTACATATAGTAATTACAGATATAGATATTCTACTGGGACTGGCTGTCCCAAGTAGACCACAAGTCTCAGAAACTACAATAATATATAATAAGATACAGAAACTTACAATGATCCGACAAGATCCCAAGGTATTTCTAACGAGAAAATAAACGGGCAGAGGTTCGCCCCGCAAGTCAAAAAGTCTGACCTCAGTCTCAAAAATCTGGGTATATATATGAAAAACTAACCACGTCCTTCCGGTTCATTGACGTATTTAGTCAGGAAATTGGTTATTGAGAAAGTTCCCTCCAAGCTTACACATTCCACGATTTGTATCTTTATCTTAATAAAAAGTGATATTTTGAAACTTTGTATTTGCGTCTTAATATATTTTTACTCAATTAATAATTTACTAAATTAGAAAGCTTTACCACATTATTAGCTCTTTTTAAAGTTGTTAAAGACGAATATAGTTTCCCTACAGACAAGTGTTTGGATACTGCCTCCTTTCCTAACTGTAAGTAAAAACCAAAAGCCTACTCCGTCATAAGCGCTTAACTGAAAACGGATTATATTACTAATATTTTCTTTGTCAGTTCTCACAGTATTGAGAATAAAAATACAATTATGTGAAATAAATTCTTGAACTGATGTTACTTTCAACAATTAATATCATTATTCATCAAATATTCAATTTGATGTTGCTGTTCAATTTGAACAGTATTTCCAATACTGTTCATGACGCATATAGTTTTCAGTAAAGCGCCACTGACGCAGTAGGTTTTAGACTTTTACAGTGAGAAAAGGTGGTCATACCCAAACTCTTGTTTGTGATGATTTTTGTTCGTTTCAAGCTTGATTTGCATATTGAATTTAAGTTTCACTCGTTTTAAGATTTATTTATTAATTTACATTAATATCTATTGTATGCTTGTTTGTATTGATTGTTTATTTAATGTCTCTTCATTTTAAGTTTCATTTATACTTCAATAGGAAATATTTTTTTTTCATTTTAAGCTTGATTTTCATATTCAATCTAAGCATTGCTCGCTTTCAGAGCTATTTATTCATTTATATTATTACTTGGTGTATGTTTCTATTCTTTAATATTTTTCATTTATTTGAGTTTGAATTTTAAAAGGTATTTGTATCTGCTGAGCTCAAGTTTAAATGGCCTTTACTTTTCTTTGAAAAACTTATTTTTGGATTTTTTTTTTAATTAATTTTTGTTCGTTTTTTATTTCAAAAAATTTCAAGTTTTTAAAAATTCCTCATTTCAAAATCAAACTTAAAAAAAAAAATCAAATATTCATCAAATTATAAAAACTGATATCATAGTAACAATATCAAAGTGAAAAAATTGGTTTGTGTCAACCTCGGAGTTTTTATTATCTGATGTTTGAACTATTTTTAACAAAATTGCTATCTCAAAATTTTTATCGGATGGTTTTGGGGAAAGAGGGCGTGGGGGGAATAGATTAAGCTTTGGTCTCTTTTGACTCTTTAAAAGTGAACTAGAACTTTCTCTTTTCAATCAAATGAGCCCTCTCTGAAGTTTATACTAGTATTCCTTATGTAAGAACCATATATATCTCCAGAGTATAACTTACAACGCCTATCCCTGGGCCCTGGGGGGTTGTGTCGACCCTCGAGTTTTAATATCTGATGGTTGAACTATTTTTAACAAAATGGTCACCTGAAATTTTTATCGGATGGGTTTATCCATCCGATACGCCCAAAGGCGTGGAGGGCAGGAGGGGCTATTTGCCCTCTGATCTTTTTTACTCTGAGAAAATGAACTACAACTTTTAATTTCAATTCAAATGAACCCTCTCTGAAGTTTATACGAGCGAACCTTCCATAAGAACCATACATGCCCCCAGAGCAATACTTACAACGCCTTCTCCGGCCCTGGAGGGGGGGGGGGTGTGTTACACAGGAGTTGTTCTTATCTGATCTTCGAACTATTTTTAACGAAATGACCATACGTAAAGGTGTTTTTGTTATATGATCTTTCAACTATTTTTAACAAAATGGCTACCTCAAATTTTTTATCAGATGTATTTGGGGAAATAGGGCTTGAGGGGTCAGTTGCCCTCTGATCACTTTTGACTCTTAAAAAGGGCACTAGTACTCTCGATTTCCAATCGAATGAGCCCCTTTTGAAGTCTATACGACAACCCCTTCTATATGAAGTGCCTCTGGGAAAACAATAATTGGAGTGTGGGGGGAGGCTAGCTGCCCTCCAATCACTTTTGACTCTTAAAAAGTGAATTACAACTTTCAATTTCCAATCAAATGAGCCCTCTAGGAATTGTATACGAGCATCCCTTCCATAACAACCATATATGCCCCCAGGGCATAACTTACAAGGCCTACCTCCGGGCCCTGGGGGGTTGTGTCGACACCGAAGTTTTTTGTTATTAGAACTTTTAACTATTTTTAATAAAATGTCTGTCTCAAAATTTTTATCTGATGCATTTAGGGCGTGGAGGAGGGGGGGGGGGCTTGTTGCCGTCCGATCTATTTTGACTCCTAAAAAGTGAACAAGAACTTTCAATTTCAAATCAAATGAGCTCTCTCCGAAGTTTATACGAGCATCCCTTCCTTAAGAACTATATATGCCCCTAGAGCATTACTCATAACACCTGCCTCTGGGCCCTTGCGGGTTCCGCCGACACAGGAATTTTTCTTATCTGACCTTTGAACTATTTTTAATGAAATGGCTATTTTAACAATTTTATCGGATGTGCTTGGGGAAAAAAGGGTGTGTGTGGGGGCTAGTTGCCCTCGGATATCTTTTGACTCTTGAAAATTTAACTAGAACTTGCAATTTCTAATCAAATGAGCACACTCTGAAGTTTATACGAGCATCCCTTTCATAAGAGCCATATACGCCCCCGGGACAACACTTACAACGCCTATCCCGCGGGCTCTGGGGGTTGTTTTTGTTATCTAATTTTTGAACAATTTCCAAAACACTGGCTATCTCAAAATTTGTAGGGGACGGGTTAGGGGAAAAAAGAGCGTGGGGGGGGGGCTAGTTTAACTCTTGACTCTTTAAAAGTGAACTAGAACTTTCAATTTCCAATCAAATGAGCCCTCTCTGAAGTTTATACGAGCATTCCTTTCATAAGAACAATATATGCCCTCAACGCATAACTTAGAACGCCTTCCCCTGTGCCCTGGGGGGTTCTATTGACATCGGATTTTTTCTTACCCGACCTTTGAACTATTTTTAACAAGACGTCTTTCTCAAAATTTTCATCAGATGGGCTGGGGATAGCTGCCCTCGGATCTCTTTTGACTATTAAAAAGTGAACTAGAACTTTCAATATCCAATCAAATGAGCCCTCTCTGAAGTTTATACGAGCATCCCTTTCATACGAACAATATATGCCCCAACGCCTAACTTACAACGCCTGCCCCCGGGCCCTGGGGGGTTGTGATGACACCTGAGTTTTTGTTATCTGACTTTTGAGAATTTTTTAACTTAATGCTTATCTCAAAAATTTTATTGGATGCATTTGGGGAAAAGGGGCGTGGGGGGCTAGTTGCCCTCCAATATATTTTGACTCGAAAAAACTTAACTAGAACTTTCAATTTCCAATCAAATGAGCCATCTCTGAATTTTTTACGAGCATCCCTTCAATAAGAACCATATATTCCCCAAGGGCATAACTTACAACACCTGCCCTCGGGCCCTGGGGGGTTATGATGACACCTGAGTTTTTGTTATCTGACTTTTGAGAATTTTTTAACTTAATGCTTATCTCAAAATTTTTGTTGGATGCATTTGGGGAAAAGGGGCGTGGGGGGCTAGTGGCCCTCCAATATCTTTTGACTCGGAAAAACTTAACTAGAACTTTCAATTTCCAATCAAATGAGCCATCTCTGAATTTTTTACGAGCATCCCTTCAATAAGAAGCATATATTCCCCAAGAGCATAACTTACAACACCTGCCCTCGGGCCCTGGGGGGTTGTGATGACACCTGAGTTTTTGTTATCTGACTTTTGAGAATTTTTTAACTTAATGCTTATCTCAAAATTTTTATTGGATGCATTTGGGGAAAAGGGGCGTGGGGGGCTAGTGGCCCTCCAATATCTTTTGACTCGAAAAAACTTAACTAGAACTTCCAATTTCCAATCAAATCAGCCATCTCTGAATTTTTTACGAGCATCCCTTCAATAAGAACCATATATTCCCCAAGGGCATAACTTACAACACTTGCCCTCGGGCCCTGGGGGGCTGTGTTGACCTCTGAGTTTTCGTTATATGGTCTTTGAACTATTAAAAAAAAAATTATCTCAAAGTTCTTATCGGATGGGTTTGAGGCAAAAAGGGCATGGAGGGGGGGATAGGTTCCCCCAACCCCCCCGTGAACTAGAACTTTCAATTTCGAATCAAATGATCCCTCTTTGAAGTTAATGCGAGCATCCCTTCCATAAGACCCATATATGCCCCCAGGGCATAACTTACAACGCCTGCCCCCGAGCCATGGTGGGTTGTGTCAACACCGGAATTTTTGTTATATGATTTTTGAACTATTTTTAACAAAATAGCTATCTTAAAATTTTATTGGATGCATTTGGGAAAGTAGGGTTTAGGGGGGGGGGGAGCTGGTTACCCTCCAATATCTTTTGACGCTTAAAAAGAGAACTAGAAATTTCGATTTCCAATCAAATGAGCCCTCTCTGAAGTTTATACGACAATGTTGTCTATACAAAACCTTATATGCCCCAGGGCATAACTTACAACCCTTGCCCTGACGGCTGTTGGGGAGTTATAATCCTCAAAGACCTAATTTACAGAACTTAAAACTACGTTTAATAAAATGGCTGTCTCAAAATGTTGATTGGATGTGTTTGGGGAAAAGGCAGGCTTGAGAGGGGGGTTTGTTGCCCTCAAATCACTTTCGATTATTAAAAGGGGCACTAGCCCTTTGAATTTCCAATCGAATGGGCCTTTTTTGAAGTTTCTACGACACCCCCTTCTATAAAAACCTTATATGCCCCCATGGTGTAACTTAAAACCCTTGCCTTGAGGGTTGTGGGGTAGCGTCCTCCTCAAAAACATATTTTCTATCTGAAAATCAACTAGGCTGAAGAAAATAGCTATCTCAAAATTTTGATTGGATGTGTCTGGGGGAATGATGGGTGTGGGGGGGGGGGTGCTAGTTGCCCTCCAATCACTTTCGACTATTAAAAAGGGCACTAGCCCTTTGAATTTCCAATCGAGAAGTTTCTACTACAATGCCTTCTATAAAAACCTTATATGTCCACAGGGCATAACTTAAAACCCTTGCCCTGAGGGTTGTGGGGGATTGTCCTCCTCAAAAACATATTTTCTATGTGAAAATCAACTACGCTGAACAAAATGGCTATCTCAAAATTTTGATTGGATGTGTTTTGGGAAATGATGGGCGTGGGGGGGGGTAGTTGCCCTCCAATTACTTTCAAATATTAAAAAGGGCAGTAGCCCTTTGAATTTCCAATCGAATGAGTCTCTTTTGAAGTTTCTACGACGACGCCTTCTGTAAAAACCTTATATGCCCCCAGGGCATACCTTAAAACCCTTGCCCTGAGGGTTGTGGGGGAGTGTCCTCATCAAAATATATTTTTTATCTGGAAATGAACTACGCTGAACAAAATAGCTATCTCAAAATTTTGATTGGGTGTGTTTGGGGGAATGATGGGCGTGGGGGGACTAGTTGCCCTCCAATCATTTTCGACTATTGAAAAGGGCACTAGAACTCTCGATTTCCAATCGAATGAGCCCCCTTTGAAGTTTCTACGACGACCCGTTCCGTCTGAAGTGCCTCTGGGAAAAAAATAATAAATAAATAATAAAACATTGGAGCCGTATGGCCTTTACTATAGGCAACGCTACAGCGTTGCAACTGATAGATAACAAAGAATACCGAATCACGGATAGTAAGCGAAAAATCATGGAATTTAGCCCTTTAGGTCATGTAGCATTTGTCAAATGTACACATTCCTTGGAATTTGTGTAAAATGAGGTGTATTTCTCTCAATGTGAGAAAAATGCTCTGCTTTGCTTTGCTCTTCTTTTCATGCATGCTAAGTATGAAGTAATATAGAAAGACATGCGAGGATCCTCTGAAAGAGGGCAGGTTTACTTAAAAGCAGTTCTTTTGTTGTTCATCAGGAGATAATGGACAATAGAAGACACATCAAACTGTTCGTTGTAATAAACTGTAAGCAGAGCGTAAAACCATGCCAATATTATAGTAACCATAATTTAAAAAAAAAGAAGAACAGAATTCCGATACCAATTTATTCATTAAAAGAATCTCTGTTTATAGTGACTCCAGACATTTGCATAATTATGCATACGGGAAACACATCCAAAGATGAGGTGGGGGGGGGGGGTGGGTCAAAGAAAAGATTTTTCTAACTAAACGTGTTTTTTTCAAAGCTTTACTACCAGCAGAGCCACCCCTCGTGGAATTGTTTTCCGGGTTCACGGATAAATAACTATAGGTGCTCGAATCACACTTAAAAATTTGCCTTTTCTTAACTCCAAAGCCGTATTAAAAAAAGAAGAAGAAAAACAAAAAAAAAAAAAAAACAGAAGGATAATCATATATATATAAAAAAAAAAAAAAAAAAAAAAAAAAAAAAAAAAAAAAAAAAAAACAGAAGGATAATCATATATAAAATGAAAAATGGTAAAGTTATAAAATAGATGATATCTATATAATCAAATAAGCTCAGTTTGAAGTGGTTATCAGGAGCACAGAAAAATATTTGCTCATGCACATCTGTCTTGTTGGCAATTACCGTAATGTAATTTAGATAAGACAAATCAATCAGGGACAAACAACCATATTATAATCAAGAGAGCAGCCGTGACTCACAAGTTGTGAACGTTGCCGAGTTGTGAACGTCGCTGCGACGATACTAGTGATCAATAGCAAAAAAGCCTCTAATGTTTCATCTCGTTGTTTTTTATTGTATATTAATAAAAAAAAAAACTTTTTCAACAAAATAAGTTTTAAATAAAAGTAAAGAACTCCATTAAACCAAAATGAACAAAAATAGAATCAAATAACCTACCAAGAATACAACTAAACCCCAAGCTTTCTAAAAGACAGAATATAATTTGTACTTTACTGAAAAAAAATTAAATGAATTTACTGAAAAAAAAAATCTGCATTGTCAGTTTAATATACATATGCTGATATTTATTCCTTCAAATCTTAATTGATTTTTGGTTTCTTAAAGTTAGAAAAGTGAAAACATTTAAAACAATTTTTTCAGTAAAGTACAAATTATATTTTGGCTTTTAGAAAGCTTGGGGTTTAGAACCCTACTCATATTAATATCTGCTCGTTTTGAGTTCGACTCTTATTTATTTTAATTTCTGTTTATTTTGGGTTTCATTTATTTATTGATATTGATTTGTGGTAGTTGTATTCTTGGTAGATTATTTGATTCTATTTTTGTTCATTTTGGTTTATTGGAGTTCTTTACTTTTTTTAAAAACTTATTTTGTTGAAAAAGTTTTTTTTTTAATTAATTTCTGTTTGTTTTATATTGACATAGTCTTTTTCAGGGAGAAAGACTGAGCCTCTTCTAAAGTCAATTAACCATTCCTTCCATAAAAACCTTAAATACCCCCTGGGCATAGCTTACAATCCTTGCCCCTAATCTCTGGGGATTGTTTCACCGCCAAAGGCCTTGTTACATGATATTTAGACCATTTTCATCTAGAATAGCTATCTCAAAATGTCTATTAGATGCATTTAGGGACAATACGACGTGTATTTGGGTGTTTGGGGGGGGGGGTCGGGGTAGCTGTCCTCCAATCACGTTGATTTTTAAAAGAAACACTAGAGCGTCTGATTACCAATCCAATGAGCCCCCTCCGAAGTTTATATGACCATGCTTTGTATAAAAACCTTATCATGAGGGCTGGGGGTTTTGTTATCCTCAAAGACATAATTTCAAGACCGTTGTAATACTCTGAACAAAATGACTATCTCAAAATTTTGATTGGAAGTGTTTGAGGAAATTATGGGCGTGGGGGGGCATTTGCCCTTTGATCACTTTCTATTAATAAAAAAGGCACTAGTCTTCTCAATTTCCCATCAAATGAGCCCTTTTTGAAGCTTCTACGACAAAACTTTCTACAACAACCTTATATGCCCCAAGGGCATAAATTACGACCCTTGTCCTGGGGGCTATAGGGGAGGATTGTTATCCTCAAAGACATAAATTCCAGACCTTTCAACTACGTTGAACGAAATGGCCATATCAAAATGTTGATCGGAAATGTTTGGGGAAATGATCGTCGTGGGGGGGGGGAGGTTAGTTACCCTCCAATAATTTTTGACTGTTAAAAATGGCACTAGCCCTCTCAATTTCCAATTGAATGAGCCCCTTTTGTAGTTTTTACGACAACGCTATCTATAGATACCTTATAAGCACCCATGGCTTAACTTACAATCCTTGCCCTGGGGGCTCTGGGGAGTTTATCATCCTCAAATACATAATTTCCAGAACTTTCAACTACGTTGAACAAAATGATTACCACAAAACTTTGATTGGATGTGTTTGGGGAAATGGTAGGCGTGACAGGGGGGTTAGTTGCCCTTCAATCACTTTCGACTATTAAAAAGGGCACTAGTCCTTTGAATTTCCAATCAAATGAGCCCTTTTTGAAGGTTCTATAACATCGCTTTCTATAAAAACCTTCTATGCCCTCTGGGTGTAACTTAAACCGTTGCCCTGAGGGCTGTGGGGAAGTTGTCATCCTCAAAGACCTAATTTCAAAATTTTTCAACTACGTTGAACAAAATGGTCATCTAAAAATTTTAATTGCATGTGTTTGGAAAAAAGGTGGGCATGAGATGGGGGTTAGTTGCCCTCCAATCACTTTCGACTATCAAAAAGGGCAATATCCCTTTGAATTTCCAATTGAATGAGCCCTTTTTCAAGTTTTTACGACAAAGCTTTCAATAAAAATCTTATATGCCCCCAGGGCATAACTTATAACCCTTGCCCTGAAGACTGGGGGGAGGATTGTCCTGCTCAAAGATATAATATTCAGAGCTTTCGACTGCGTTGAAGAGAATGGCTATCTCAAAATTTTGATTGTATGTGTTTGGGGAAATGGTGGGCTTGAAAGGGGTCTAAGATGCCTTCCAATCACTTTAGACTGTTATTATCGGGCACTAGCCATTTCAGTATCCAATTGAATGAGCCCTTTTTCAAGTTTTTACGACAAAGCTTTCAATAAAAATCTTATATGCCCCCAGGGCATAACTTATAACCCTTGCCCAGAGGGTTGTGGGAGGGGGTGTTGTCATCCTCAAAGACCTAATTTCCTGAACTTTCAACTACGTTGAACAAAGTAGCTATCTGAAAATTTTAATTGAATATGTTTGGGAAAATGATGGGCGTGAGAGGGGGTTAGTTACCCACCAATCACTTTCGACTAATAAAAAGGGCACTAGCCCTTTTAATTTCCAATGAAATGAACCCTTTTTGAAGTATCTACAACATTGCTTTCTATAAAAACCTTATATGCCCCCAAGGCATAACATACAACCCTTTCCCTCAGGGCTGTGGGGGGTTGTCATCCTCAAAGACATAATTTCCAGAATTTTCAACTACGTTGAAAAAATGGCTATCTCAAAGTTTTGATTGTATGTGTTTGGGGAAATGGTGGGCGTGAGAGGGGGTTAGTCACCCTCCAATCGTTTTCAACTATTAAAAAGGGCATTAGCCATTTCAATTTCCAATCGAATGACCCTTTTTTGAAGTTTCTATGGCAATGCTTTCTGTAAGAACTTTATATGCATCCAGGACATAACTGACAACCCTTACCCTGAGGGATGTGGGGGGGGGGGTTGTCATCCTCAAATACATAATTTTCAGAACTTTCAACTACGTTGAACAAAATGGCTACCTCAAAGTTTCGATTGGATGTGTTTGGGGAAATTGTAGGCGCGACAGGGGGGTTAGTTGCCCTTGAATCACCTTTGATTATTAAAAAGGGCACTAGCCCTTTGAATTTCCAATCAAATGAGCACTTTTTGAAGTTTCTATACCATCGCTTTCTATAAAAACCTTCTATGCCGTCTGGGTATAACTTAAACCCTTGCCCTGAGGGCTGTGGGGAAGTTGTCATCCTCAAAGACCTAATTTCAAAATTTTTTAACTACGTTGAACAAAATGGTTATCTAAAAATTTTAATTGGTTATGTTTGGAAAAAAGGTGGGCGTGAGGGGGCGGGGTTAGTTGCCCTCCAATCACTTTTGACTATTAAAAAGAGCACTATCCCTTTGAATTTCCTATCGAATGAGCCCTTTTTCAAGTTTTTACGACAAAGCTTTCAATAAAAATCTTATATGCCCCCAGGGCATAACTTACAACCCTTGCCGTGAAGACTGGGGGGGGGGGGGATTGTTCTGCTCAAGGACATAATTTTCAGAACTTTCGACTGCGCTGAAGAAAATGGCTATCTCAAAATTTCGATTGTATGTGTTTGGGGAAATGGTGGGCTTGAAAGGGGTGTAAGTTGCCTTCCAATCATTTTCAACTGTGGGGGGATTGTCCTGCTCAAAGACATAATTTTCAGAACTTTCGACTGCGTTGAAGAAAATGGCTATCTCAAAATTTCGATTGGATGTGTTTGGGGAAATGATGGGCTTGAAAGGGTTGTTAGTTGCTTTCCAATCACTTTCGACCGTTAAATCGGGCAGTAGCCATTTCAGTCTCAAATCGAATGAGCCCTTTTTGAATTTTCTACGACAAAGATTTCTATAAAAACCTTATATGCCCCCAGGGCATAACTTACAACCCTTGCCCAGAGGGTTGGTGCGGGGGGGGGGGATGTTGTCATCCTCAAAGACCTAATTTCCAGAACTTTCAATTACGTTGAACGAAATGGCTATCTCAAAATTGTGATTGGATGTGTTTGGGGAAAAGGTGGGCGTGAAAGGGGGATTAGTTGACCTCCCATCACTTTCGACTATTAAAAAGGGCACTAGCCCTTTGAATATCCAATCGAATGAGTGCTTTTTCAAGTTTCTACAACAAAGCTCCCAATAAAAGGCTTATATGCCCCCAGGGCATAACTTACACCCTTAGCCTGAGGGCTCTGGAGGGAGTATCATTCTCAAAGACCTAATTTCCAGAACTTTCAACTACTTGAACAAAGAAGCTATCTGAAAATTTTAATTGAATGTGTTTGGGGAAATGGTGGAAGTGAGAGGGGGTTAGTTACTCGCCAATCACTTTCGACTATTAAAAAGGGCACTAGCCCTCTCAATTTCCAATTGAATATTCCCCTTATGAAGTTCCTACGACAACGCTATCTATAAAAACCTTATTAGCCCCCAGGACATAACTTACAACCTTTGCCCTGAGGGCAATGGGAGGTTTGTCATCCTCGAATAAATAATTTTCAGAACTTTCAACTACGTTGAACAAAATGGCTATGTCTAAACTTTGATTTAATGTGCTTGGGGAAATGATGGGCGCAAGAGGGGGGTTAGTTACTCTCCATTCACTTTCGACTATTAAAAAGGGCACTAGGCCTTTCAATTTCCAATCAAATGAGCCTTTTTTGAAGATTCTACGACAAAACTTTCTATAAAAACCTTATATGCCCCTGGGCATAACTTACAACCCTTGCCCGTAGGGTTTTGAAGGGGTTATCATCCTCAAAGACCTAATTTCCAGAGCTTTCAACTACGTTGAACAAAATGGATATCTCAAAATTATCATTGGATGTGTTTGGGGAAATGGTGGGCATGAGAGGGGGTTAGTTGCCCTGCAATCACTTTCGACTATTAAAAAGGACACTAGCCCTTTTAATTTCCAATCGAATGAGCCCTTTTTGAAGTATCTATAACATCACTTTCTATAAAAACCTTCTGTGCCCTCTGGGTGTAACTTACAACCCTTGCCCTCAGGGCTGTGGGGGGTTGTCATCCTCAAAGACATAATTTCCAGAATTTTCAACTACGTGGAAAAAATGGCTATCTCAAAGTTTTGAATGTATGTGTTTGGGGATTAATTAAAAAAAACTTTCCGAAAAATAAGTTTTTCAAAGAAAAGTAAAGGCCATTTTAAACTTAACCTCAGGAGATACAATCAAAATTTTGAGATAGCCATTTTTTCAACGTAGTTGAAAGTTCTGGAAACTATGTCTTTGAGAATGACAACCCCCCCCCCCCCCCACAGCATTCAGGGCAAGGGTTGTCAGTTATTCCCTGGGGGCATAGGTCTTTGAGATTGATAATCCCCCAGAGACCTCAGGGCTAAGGTTGTAAGTTATGCCCTGGGGGCATAAAAGGTTTTTATTGAAAGCTTTGTCGTCGAAACTTGAAAAAGGGTTCATTCGATTGGAAATTCAAAGGACTAGTGCCCTTTTTAATGGTTGAAAATGATTGGAGGGCAACTAACCCCCTCTCACGCCCACCATTTCCCCAAACACGTACAACCAAAATTTTGAACAACGTAGTTGAAAGTTCTGGAAACTGTGTCTTTGAGAATGACAACCCCCCCCCCCCAAAGCCCTCAGTGCAAGTGTTGTATGTTATGCCTTGGGGGCATATAAGGTTTTTATAGAATGAGTCCTTTTTCAAGTTTCTACGACAAAGCTTTCAATAAAAGGCTTATATGCCCCCAGGGCATAACTTACAACCTTAGCCCTGAGGGCTCTGGAGGGAATTTCATTCTCAAAGACCTAATTTCCAGAACTTTCAACTACGTTGAACAAAGTATCTATCTGAAAATTTTAATTGAATGTGTTTGGGGAAATGGTTTGGCTTGAGAGGGGGTTAGTTACTTGCCAATCACTTTCGACTATTAAAAAGGGCACTAGCCTTCTCAATTTCCGATTGAATGAGCCCCTTTTGAAGTTTCTACGACAACGCTATCTATAAAAACTTTATATGCCCCCAGGACATATCTTACAACCTTTGCCCTGAGGGCAATGGGAGGTTCGTCATCCTCGAATAAATAATTTTCAGAACTTTCAACTACGTTGAACAAAATATCTATCTCTAAACTTTGATTTAATGTGCTTGGGGAAATGGTGGGCGCAAGAGGGGGGTTAGTTACTCTCCATTCACTTTCGACTATTAAAAAGGGCACTAGGCCTTTCAATTTCCAATCAAATGAGCCCTTTTTGAAGATTCTACGACAAAACTTTCTATAAAAACCTTATATGCCCCCTGGGCAAAACTTACAACCTTTGCCCTTAGGGTTTTGAGGGGGTTATCATCCTCAAAGACCTAATTTCCAGAGCTTTCAACTACGTTGAACAAAATGGATATCTCAAAATTTTCATTGGATGTGTTTGGGGAAATGGTGGGCGTTAGAAGGGGTTAGTTGCCCTGCAATCACTTTCGACTATTAGAAAGGGCACTAGCCCTCTTAATTTCCAATCGAATGAGCCCTTTTTGAAGTATCTACAACATTGCTTTCTATAAAAACCTTATATGCCTCCAAGGCATAACTTACAACCCTTGCCCTCAGGGCTGTGGGGGGTTGTCATCCTCAAAGACATAATTTCCAGAATTTTCAACTACGTGGAAAAAATGGCTATCTCAAAGTTTTGATGGTATGTGTTTGGGGATTAATTAAAAAAAACTTTCCGAAAAATAAGTTTTTCAAAGAAAAGTAAAGGCCATTTTAAACTTAACCTCAGGAGATACAAATACCTGTTAAAATTCAAACTCAAAACGACCAGAAATTACTATTAAAGAATAAATGAAACCCAAAACGAACAGAAATTAAATAAACAATCATAGCAAAAAACATACAACAAGTAACAATATAAATGAATAAATAGATCTTAAAGCGAGTAATGCTTAGATTGAATATGAAAATCTAGCTTAAAACGAAAACAAATATTTTGCTATTAAAGTATAACTGAAACTTAAAACGAACAGAAATTAAATAAACAATCAATGTGAACAAAACATACAATATATATTAATGTAAATGAATAAATAAATCTTAAAACGAGTGAAACTTAAATTGAATATGCAAATCAAGCTTGAATCGAACAAAAATAACTACAAACAAGAGTTTGGGTATCGTCTCACTGCAGAAGCCTAAAACCTACTGCGTCATTGGCGCTTTACTGAAAACGATTCTTTGAAATATTTTCACTTTCGTAACTTTAAGAAATCAAAAATTAATTAAGATTTTAGGGAATAAATATCAGCATATGCATATTAAATTGGCAATGCACATTTTTTTTCAGTAAACTCATTTGAAATTTTTTTCAGTAAAGTACAAATTATATTCTAGCTTTTAGAAAGCATAAGGGTTTTGAACCCTACTCACATTAATTTATGCTCGTTTTGAGTTTGACTCTAATATTTATTTTAATTTTTTTTCGTTTTGGTCCATATGGATAGTGCCATATGGTTCACATTTGTTTATTGATACTGATTTGGGGTAGTTGTATGCTTGGTAGATTATATGATAGTCCGGACGCCAGGTGTTGAAAATGTGAACCATACCACGACGGAATGGGGCTGCTACGAGAATTAGCCTGCCCTTCACCCCCTAAATTGACCATGCGGATTCAAAAATACCAATGGCACTTGCTTGCGAGTGGTGGAACACTCCGAAACTTGACATTTTATTATATTTTGGTGTTTCATGCAAGAAAATACATGTTCCACAAAGTTTGAGGTGCAGTTTTCCGCTCAAATAGAAATGCCTAGAAGCCATAGAATGTTTTCATAACAAACTAACACGATTAGTTTAAAAAAAATGGCACAGTTAAAAAAAAATGGCAATACTTTATGAG
This sequence comes from Artemia sinica, assembly GCA_027921565.1. Lineage (NCBI taxonomy): Eukaryota > Metazoa > Arthropoda > Branchiopoda > Anostraca > Artemiidae > Artemia > Artemia sinica. The sequence continues at coordinate 42,902,444 of CM051265.1, forward strand.
CCTTGAACAGTCTTGGAAAGTATAAGCAAAATCAAATTGAATATTAGATATATAATGATATTAATTGTTGAAAGATCAATCAGTTCAAGTTTTTTTTTTCACTGTAATTTTTATTTTCATTTTCAATGCTGTAAGAACTGGAAAATAATAAATTTGTAATATACGAGTAATTCGTTTTCAGTGAAGCACCAATGACGCAGAGGGCTTTAGGTTTTTACAGTTAAAGAAGGGGGCAGTATCCAAATTTAGCTTGTAGTGAAACTATATTTGTCTTGACCAATCTTGAAAAGAACTAATAAATTAATCTGAATATTTGATGCATAATGATATCAATTGCTAAAAGCTCATCAGTTCAAAATTTTACTGTAATTTTAATATTTATTTTCAATATTAAGTACAAAAGAAAACATTTGTAATATAATTCGTTTTCAGTAAAGCGCCAATGACGCAGTAGGTTTTAGGCTTCTGCAGTGAGACGATACCCAAACTCTTGTTTGTAGTTATTTTTATTCGATTCAAACTTGATTTGCACATTCAATTTAAGTTTCACTCGTTTTAAGATTTATTTATTCATTTACATTAATATATATTGTATGTTTTGTTCGCATTGATTGTTTATTTAATTTCTGTTCGTTTTAAGTTTCATTTATACTTTAATAGCAAAATATTTGTTTTCGTTTTAAGCTAGATTTTCATATTCAATCTAAGCATTACTCGCTTTAAGATCTATTTATTCATTTATATTATTACTTGTTGTATGTTTTTGCTATGATTGTTTATTTAATTTTTGTTCGTTTTGGGTTTCATTTATTCTTTAATAGTAATTTCTGGTCGTTTTGAGTTTGAATTTTAACAGGTATTTGTATCTCCTGAGGTTAAGTTTAAAATGGCCTTTACTTTTCTTTGAAAAACGTATTTTTCGGAAAGTTTTTTTTAATTAATTTTTGTTCGTTTTTGATTGCAAAAAGTTTCAAGTTTTTTTGGCATGGGGGGGGGGGTGCTTACTTTCCGATTATTCTTGACTTTAAAAACGGATCTAGAACTTTCAATTTAAATCGAATGAGGCTTTTATCAAAGTCTATACGATTACCTCTTTGATAAAAACCTTATATATGAACAATAGACAGCTTGCATAACTTGTGGACAGCGATTGACAACAATGATTGTATTGAAAAAATAGCTCCAATAAGGGAGTTTAGACCATTTCACTTGCTGACACAAAGGGATCACAGCTGTTTGGAATTGACCTTAATAGGAATGTGTGTGCCAAAGCAATTTTGCATCTATCACAGAGTATGTATTTTAACCTTATAATTGGATAATTATAATAGATTTCCTATGTTTTCTTCCCACACAAAACCCCTTCCCATAAGTTATAAACCCCCCTTAGTAAGTTATGCCCCAGGGCATAACTTACAACGCCTACCCCTGGGCCCTGGTGGGCTGTGTCGACACCGGAGTTTTTGTTATCAGAACTTTGAACTATTTTAACAAAATGTCCATCTCAAAATTTTTATCTGATGCATTGAGGGCGTGTAGGAGGGAGAGGGGCTAGTCGCCCTTCAATCTCTTTTGACTCTTAAAAAGTGAACAAGAACTTTCAATTTCCAATCAAACGAGCCCTCTCTAAAGTTTATACGAGCATCCTTCCATAAGAAATAATATGAAGGATTCGGATAATCCTTAAATTACAACCCTTGCCCTGAGGGCTTTGGGGGAGTTGTAATCCTCAAAGACCTAATTTCCAGAACTTAAAACTACGTTTAATAAAATGGCTGTCTTAAAATTTTGATTGGATGTTTTTGGGGAAAAGGTGGGCTTGAGAGGGGGGTTAGTTGCCCTCAAATCACTTTCGACTATTACAAAGGGCACTATCCCTCGGAATTTCCAATCGAATGAGCCTTTTTTGAAGTTTCTACGACAACGCCTTCTATAAAAACCTTATATGCCCCCAGGGCATAACTTAAAACCCTTGCCCTGAGGGTTGTGGGGGATTGTCCTCCTCAAAAACATATTTTCTATCTGGAAATCAACTACGGTGAACAAAATGGCTATCTCAAAATTTTGATTGGATGTGTTTGGGGGAATGGTGGGCGTGGCGGGGGGGCTAGTTGCCCTCAAATCACTTTCGACTATTAAAAAGGCCACTAGCCCTTTGAATTTCCAATTGAATGTGCCTGTTTTGAAGTTTCTACGACAACGCCTTCTATAAAAACCGTATATGCCCCCAGGGCATAACTTAAAACTCTTGCCGAGGGTTGTGGGGGAGTGTCTTCCTCAAAAACATATTTTCTATCTGGAAATCAGCTACACTGAACAAAATGGCTACCTCAAAAGTTTGATTGGATGTGTTTGGGGAAATGATGGGCGTAGGGGGGGGGGGGTCTAGTTGCCCTCCAATCACTTTTGACTATTAAAAAGGGCACTATCCCTTTGAATTTTCAATCGAATGAACCTTTTTTGAAGGTTCTACGACAACGCCTTCTATAAAAACCTTATATGCCCCCAGGGCATAACTTAAAACTCTTGCCGAGGGTTGTGGGGGAGTGTCTTCCTCAAAAACATATTTTCTATCTGGAAATCAGCTACACTGAACAAAATGGCTATCTCAAAAGTTTGATTGGATGTGTTTGGGGAAATGATGGGCATAGGGGGGGGGGCTAGCTGCCCTCCAATCACTTTCGACTATTAAAAATGGCACTAACCCTTTAATTTCCAATCGAATGAGCCTGTTTTGAAGTTTCTACGACAACGCCTTTTATAAAAACCCTAAATGCCCCCAGGGCATAACTTAAAACCTTTGCCCTGAGGGTTGTGGGGGAGTGTCCTCCTCAAAAATATATTTTCAATCTGGAAATCAACTACGCTGAACAAAAATGGCTATCTCAAAATTTTGATTGGATGTGTTTAGGGGAATGATGGGCGTAGGGAGGGGGGGGCTAGTTGCCCTCCAATCACTTTTGACTATTAAAAAGGGCACTATCCCTTTGAATTTCCAATCGAATGAACCTTTTTGAACTTTCTACGACAACGCCTTCTATAAAACTTATATGCCCCCAGGGCATATCTTAAAACCCTTGCCCTGAAGGTTCTGGGGGAGTGTCCTCCTCAAAAGCATATTATCTATCTGGAAATCAACTACGCTGAACAAAATGGCTATCTCAGAATTTTGATTGGATGTGTTTGGGGAAATGATGGGCGGGGGGGGGGGCTAGTTGCACTCCAATCACTTTCGACTATTAAAAAGGGCACTAGCCCTTTAATTTCCAATCGAATGAGCCTGCTTTGAAGTTTCTACGACAACGCCTTCTATAAAAACCTTATATGCCCCAGGGCATAAATTAAAACCCTTGCCCTGAGGGTTGTGGGGGAGTGTCCTGCTCAAAAATATATTTTCTATCTGGAAATCAACTACGCTGAACAAAATGGCTATCTGAAAATTTTGATTGGATGTGTTTTGGGGAAATGATGGGCGTGGGGAGGAGGGGGCTAGTTACACTCCAATCACTTTCGACTATTAAAAAGGGCATTAGCCCTTTAATTTCCAGTCGAATGAGCATTTTTTGAAGTTTCTACGACAACGCCTTCTATAAAAACCTTATATGTCCCCAGGGCATCACTTAAAACCCTTGCCCTGAGGGTTGTGGGGGAGTATCCTCCTCAAAAATATATTTTCTATCTGGGAATCAACTATGCTGAACAAAATGGCTATCTCAAAATTTTGATTGGATGCGTTTGGGGGAATGATGGGCGGGGGGGGGGGGGATAGTTGCCCTCCAATCATTTTGAACTATTAAAAAGGGTACTAGCTCTTCAATTTCCAATGGAATGAGCCTGTTTTGAAGTTTCTACGACAACGCCTTCTATAAAAACCTTATATGCCCCCAGGGCATAACTTAAAACCCTTGCCCTGAGGGTTGTGGGGGGGGGGTATCCTCCTCAAAAATATATTTTCTATCTGGAAATCAACTACGCTGAACAAAATGGCTATCTCAAAATTTTGATTGGATGTGTTTGGGGAAATGATGGGTGTGGGGGGGGGGGGGCTAGTTACACTCCAATTACTTTCGACTATTAAAAAGGGCACTAGCTCTTTCATTTCCAATTTAATGAGCCTGTTTGGAAGTTTCTACAACAACGCCTTCTATAAAAACCTTATATGCCCCCAGGGCATAACTTAAAACCCTTGCCCTGAGGGTTGTGGGGGGGTATCCTCCTCAAAAACATATTTTCTATCTGGAAATCAACTACACTTAACAAAATGGCTATCTCAAAATTTTGATTGGATGTGTTTGGGGGAATGATGGGCGTGGGGGGGAGGGGACTAGTTGCCCTCCAATCATTTTCGACTATTAAAAAGGGCACTAGAACTCTCGATTTCCAATCGAATTATCCCCTTTGAAGTTTCTACGACAATCTCTTCCATATGAAGTGCCTCTGGGAAAAAAAAAATAATAAATAAATAATAAAACATTGGAGCCGTATGGCCTTTACTATAGGCAACACTACAGCGTTGCCTCTGAAATGGTGGGCGTTAGAGGGGGTTAGTCGCCCTCCAATCGTGTTCAACTATTAAAAAGGGTATTAGCCATTTCAATTTCCAATTGAATGACCCTATTTTGAAGTTTCTACGGTAATGCTTTCTGTAAGAATCTTAAATGCATCCAGGACATAACTTACAACCCTTGCCCTGTGGGCTGGGAGGGAGGGGGGTTGTCATCATTAAAGAACAAATTTCTAAAACTTTCAACTAGGTTGAACAAAATGGCTATCTAAAAATTTTGATTGGATGTGTTTGGGGAAAAGGTGGGCGTGAGAGGGGGGTTAGTTACCCTCCAATTACTTTCGACTATTAAAAACGGCACTAAACCTTTCAATTTCCAATCGAATGAGCCCCTTTTCAAGTTTCTACGACAAAGCTTTCAATAAAAACCTTATATGCCCCCAGGGCATCACTTACAACTCTTGCCCTAGGGGCTCTGTGGGGGTTATCATCCTCAAAGATCTAATTTCCAGAACTTTCAACTACGTTGAACAAAATGGATATCTCAAAATTTTTATTGGATGTGTCTGGCAAAATGGTGGGCTTGAGAGGGGGGTTAGTTACCCTTCAATCACTTTCAACTATTCAAAAGGGCACTAGCCCTTTCAATTTCCAATCGAATGAGCCCTTTTTGAAGCTTCTAAAACATTGCTTTCTATAAAAACCTTATATGCCCCCAGGGCATAACTGACAACCCTTGCACTGAGGGCTTGGGGGGGGGGGGGTTGTCATTCTCAAAGACATAGTTTCCAGAACTTTCAACTACGTTGAAAAAAAATGTCTGTCTCAAAATTTTGGTTGTATGTGTTTTGGGAAATGGTGGGCGTCAGAGGGGGTAAGTTGCCCTCCAATCATTTTCAACCATTAAAAAGGGCACTAGCCCTTTGAATTTCCAATCGAATGAGCCCTTTTTCAAGTTTCGACGACAAAGCTTTCAATAAAAACCTTTTATGCCCCCAGGGCATAACTTACAACCTTGGCCCTGAGGTCTCTGGGGGAATATCAATCTCAAAGACCTATGCCCCCAGGGCATAACTGACAACCCTTGCCCTGAATGCTGTGGGGGGGGGGGTTGTCATTCTAAAAGACATAGTTTCCAGAACTTTCAACTACGTTGAAAAAATTGGCTATCTCAAAATTTTGATTGTATGTATTTGGGGAAATGGTGGGCGTGAGAGGTGGTTAGTTGCCCTCAAATCATTTTCAACAATTAAAAAGGGCACTAGCCCTTTATGTATGAAAAAACATAATTTTCAGAACTTTCAACTACGTTGAACAAAATGGTTACCTCAAAATTTCGATTGGATGTTTTTGGGGAAATTGTAGACGTGACAGGGGGATTAGTTGCCCTTCAATCACTTTTGACTATTAAAAAGGGCACTAGCCCTTTGAATTTCCAATCAAATGACCACTTTTTGAAGTTTCTATAACAACGCTTTCTATAAAAACCTTCTATGCCCTCTGGGTATAACTTAAACCCTTGCCCTGAGGGCTGTGGGGAAGTTTTCATCCTCAAAGACCTAATTTCCAAATTTTTCAACTACGTTGAACAAAATAGATATCTTTTTGATATCTATTCTAGCCCTTTGAATTTCCAATCGAATGAGCCCTTTTTCAAGTTTCTACGACGAAGCTTGCAATAAAAACTTTATATGTCCCCAGGGCATAACTTATTATCCTCGGTCTAAAGACTGTGGGGGGATTTTCCTGCTCAAAGATATAATTTCCAGAACTTTCAACAACGTTGAACAAAATGGCTATCTCAAAATTTTAATTGGGTGTGTTTGGGGAAGTGGTGGGCGTGAGAGGGGGGTTTGTTGCCCTCCAATCACTTTTTACTATTACCAAGGGCACTAGCCCTTTTAATTATCAATCAAATGAACTCCTTTTGAAGTTTCCTTCGACAACGCAAAACCTCATATGCCCCCAGGGTACAACTTACCACCCTTGCCCTGAGGGCTCTGAGGGGGCTATCATCCTCAAAGACCTAATTTCCTGAACTTTCAACTATGTTCAACAAAATGAATACCTCAAAATTTTGATTGTATGTATTTGGGGAAATGGTGGGCGTGAGAGGGGGGGGGGGGGTAGTTGCCCTCCAATCACTTTCAACTATTAAAAAGGGCACTAGCCCTTTAAATTTTTAATCGATGAGCCCTTTTTGAAGTTTTTACGGCCACACTTTCTATAAAAAACCTTATATGCCCCCAGGGCATAACTTAAAGCCCTTTCCCTGAGGGCTCTGGGGGGGGGGTTCATCTTCGAATACCTAATTTCCAAATTTTTCAACTACGTTGAAAAAAAATGGCTATCTCAAAATTTTGATTGGGCATGTTTGGGGAAATAGTGGGCGCAAGAGGGGGGTTAGTTGCCCTCCAATCACTTTCGACTATTAAAAAGTGCATTAGCCTTTTGAATTTCCGATCAAATGAGTCTTTTCTGAAGTTTCTACGACAACGCTTTCTATAAAAACCTTATATGCACCCAGGGTATAACTTACACCCTTGCCCTGAGGGCTGTGGGGGGACTGTCCTCCTCAAAGACATAATTTCCAGATCTTCAAACTACGTAGAACAAAATGGCTATCTCAAAATGTTTTATTGGATGTGTTTGGGGAAATGTTGGGCGTGGAAGGGGTGTTAGTTGCCTTGCAATCACTTTCGGCTATTAAAAAGGGCACAAGCATTTCCAATTTCCAATCGAATGAACTCTTTTTGAAGTTTCTAGGACAACTCATTCGATTCGAAGTGCCCTGGTCTAAACCAAAAAAAATTAAATAAATAATACATTGTGCAAACACCGTTCTTTACCTTGGCAGCGCTGTTGCGCTGCCTATGATACAGAAGCGTATCTTGGTGTTTCGGCTTGGGATTTCTTCAAAACAATTAAATAAAAAAAAAAAGTTTTTTTAACTAAAAGTAAGGAGCGACATTAAAACTTAAGACGAACAGAAATTATTCCGTAGATGAAAGGGCCTGTCCTCTCCTCAACGCCTCGCTCTTTACGCTAAAGTTTTTTATTATTTTAAGAAATGAAGTTGTGAGCCAGATTCAAACTTAAGCGTAAAGATTGAGGCGTTGAGGATGGGACAGCCCCTTTCATATACGGAATAATTTCTGTTCGTTTTAAGTTTCAATGTCGCTACTTACCTTCAGTTAAAAAAAAACTTGTTTTTTTATTTAGTTTCTGAACCTATTTGAATTAATACAGGTTTTAATTTTGGCTCACCGTAAATGAATAATTAAAATGAAATTTGCATATTAATTTTGGTTAAATATCTTTCTCGAAAGTTGTTTAATTTTATTTACGAACGTTTTTATTAGTAATAAATATACGTAACTTACGAATTAACTTACGTAACGAACTTCTATATTCGTATATTTTTATTACGTATATTAGGGGGTTTGCCCCCTAGTCAATACCTGGCTCTTTACGCTAAAGTTCAAATTTTGTTCCAATTCCTTAAGAATGGCCCCTTAATCACAAAGGCCGTTAATTAGAATAAATAGCTCTTATGAAAGAACTAAAAAAAAACTTTAGCGTAAAGAGCGAGGTATTGACTAAGGGGAAAAAACGAATCATATACGTAATAATTTCTGTTCTTTTTAAGTTTTGAAGTGCTCATTACTTTCAGTTGAAAAACTTTTTTTTATTTAGTTTCTGATCATTTTTTTTAAATAATGCTGGGAAATCTGGTGCCCCCTTCATAGCAATGTCCCTTCCCCCATGAAAACTTCCTTTAGTAAAGATCCTCCCAAGTAACCCCCGACCCCCCCCCCACTACCAGAAAAAATCTCCCTGAAAATGTCTGCATGCTTCCCAATAACCAATGCTATATGTAAACATTGGGCAAAGTTCATCACTTGCAGCCCTTCCCCTGGGGACTGTGGGGGATCAATTATCCTCAAAGGCATAGTTGTTATATTTTTTGACCATTCTGAACAAAATGGCTATCTCAAAATTTTGATTGGGTGACTTTGGGAAAACTATGAGCATGGGAAGGGGCCTAGTTGCCCTCCATTTTTTGGTCATTTAAAAAGGGCATTATAACTTTTAGTTTCTGTTCGAATGAGCCCTCCCGCGATATTCTAGGACCAGTGGGTCGATACGATCACCCCTTGGAAAAGAAAAAAAAAAAAAAAAAACACGCATCCGTGATCTTTCTTCTGGCAAAAAATACAAAATTCCACATTTTTGCAGATAGGAACTTGAAAGCTCAACTGTAGGGTTTTCTGATAAGCTGAATCTGATGGTGTGATTTTCATTAAGGTTATGTGACTTTTATGGGGTCTTTCCCCTTTTTTTCGAAAATCAGCCAAATTTTCTCAGGCGTGTAAGTTTTGATGGGTAGGACTAAGCTTGATGAAACTTATATATTTGAAATCAGCATAAAAATCTGATTCTTTCGATGTATCTATTGGTGTCAAAATTCCGTTTTTTATAGTTCCGGTTACTATTGAGCCGTGGTTACATTACCACGAACTGTTTAAAAATACATTTCCTGGACCTTACTATCTGGTCTGAAAAAAAAACGATCTAAAATTTTTTGGGGAAAGTTTCCTTGAAGGTGACCTCTTTGACTATTATTAATCAAAAAACTTTTTGCAAGCACAAAATAAGTTTTTCAAAAAAAGTAAAGAACTCCATTAAACCAAAAACGAACAAAAATAGAATCAAATAATCTACCAAGCACATAACTACCACAAATCAGTATCAATAAATAAATGAAACCAAAACAAACAGAAATTAAAATAACTCAAACTCAAAACGAGCCGAAATTAATCTGAGTAGGGTTCTAAACCCTATGCTTTCTAAAAGCCAGAATATAATTTGTACTTTTCTGAAACAAATTCAAATGAATTTACTGAAAAAAATGTGCATTGTCAGTTTAATATTTAAATGCTGATATATATTCCTTAAAATCTTAGTTAATTTTTGATTTCTTAAAGTTATAAATGTGAAAACATTCAAAAGAATTTTTTAGTAAAGTACAAATTATATTCTGGCCCTCCAATCACTTTCGAATATTAAAAAGGGCACTAGCCCTTTGAATTTCTAGTCGAATGAGCCCTTTTTCAAGTTTCTACGACAAAGCTTTCAATAAAAACTTTATATGCCCCCAGGGCGTAACAAATCCAGCTCAGAAAAGTCCAAAAAGCAAACCACTCATCCCAAATCATAGGTTTCAGACACCACACACCTATGAAAGACTAAGAAATCCAACTCAGAAAAGCCCGAAATAGTAATTTACATATCCCAAATCATAAGTTTCAGACAACATTCACCTACGAAATACTAAGAAACCTTAGCTCAGAAAAGTCTGAAATAGCCAACTACTCATCCCAAACTCGAAGTTTCAGACAACAAACACCTATGAGTGACTAAGAATCCTAGCTCTGAAAAGTCCAAAAAGCAAACTACACCTCCCAAATCATAGGTTTCAGTCAACACACACCTATGAAAGGCTAAGAAATCCAGCTCAGAAAAGTCAAAAATAGCAAATTAACCATCCCAAATCATAGGTTTCAGTCAACACACACCTACGAAAGGCAAAGAAATCCAGCTCAGAAAAGTCAAAAAATAGCAACCCACACATCCCAAATCATAGGTTTCAGACACCACACACCTACGAAAGACTAAGAAATCCGGTTATGAAAAGTCGGAAATAGCAAATTACATATCCCAAATCATAAGTTTCAGTCAACACACACCTACGAAAGGCTAAGAAACCTAGCTCATAAAAGCCTGAAATAGCAAACTACTCATCCCAAACTATTGGTTTCAGACAACATTCACCTAGGAAATACTAGGAAACCTTAGCTCAGAAAAGCCTGAAATAGCAAACTATTCATCCCAAACTAGAAGTTTCAGACAACAAACGCCTATGAGAGACTAAGAATCATAGCTCTGAAAAGTCCAACTTGCAAACTACACATCTCAAATCATAAGTTTCAGTCAACACACACCTACGAAAGGCTAAGAAACCTAGCTCATAAAAGCCTGAAATAGCAAACTACTCATCCCAAATCATAATTTTCTGACAACATTCACCTACGATATACTAGGAAACCTTAGCTCAGAAAAGCCTGAAATAGCAAACTACTCATCCCAAACTAGAAGTTTCAGACAACAAACACCTATGAGAGACTAAGAATCCTAGCTCTGAAAAGCCCGAAATAGTAATTTACATATCCCAAATCATAATTTTCTGACAACATTCACCTACGATATACTAGGAAAGCCTAGCTCATAAAAGTCTGAAATAGCAAACTACTCATCCCAAACTAGAAGTTTCAGACAACAAACACCTATGAGAGACTAAGAATCCTAGCTCTGAAAAGTCCAAATAGCAAACTACACATCCCAAATCATAATTTTCTGACAACACACACCTATCAAAGGCTAAGAAATCCAGCTCAGAAAAGTCAAAAATAGCAAACCACCCATCCCAAATCATAGGTTTCAGACAACACATACCTATGAAAGACTATGAAATCCAACTCAGAAAAGTCAAAAATAGCAACCCATACACCCCAAATCATAGGTTTCAGACAACATACATCAACGAAATACGGGGGCCGGGGAGGGCCTTTGAGGGTCTGGTGGGGGGGGGCCTTGAGGGCCGGGTGGTCCTTTGGGAGCTTGGGGGGACCTTTGAGGACCAGGGGCTTCCTTCGGGGTTGGGGTAGGGTGATCGGAACCCTTTGGGGTTGGGGATAGAGGACCTCACGACACTGTTCAAATGGAACTTGTGTATTATAACGACCACAGAGTTTCACCCTCAAATCCTCTTCTAAAATCTCTTCAAAAATCATCTTTTAAAATGTCTCTAACTGTTTCGCCGAAATAATTCCCTAAAATAATAATTTGTTCTGAAAAGATATGATAAAGCCTTAAAAAAGTATTAAAATGGTGGCTCAGGAGCCTTTAGGGCGCCGGGGGCCCTTTAGGGGGGGGGTCCTTCTGTGTCTCAATGCACAAAAAAATATTAAAAAATGGGGGAGGGAAGGGGAGGGGGAGGAGCGGGAGGGAGGGAGGGGAGGGGGATGGGAAGGTGAGGAGGGGGAGGAGAGGGAGGGAGAGGGAGGGGGACCCTTTGGGGACCAAGGGGGGAGGGAGCCTTTGGGACCTGGGGGGTCCTTTGGGGGTCTGGGGGACCCTTGAGGGCCGGATGGCCCTTTGGGAGCCCGGTGGACCTTTGAGGACCGGTGGGTTCCTTCGGGGTTGGGGTGGGGTATGAGGACTCTTTTGGGTTGTGGTAGGGGACCTCACATCACTGTTCAAATGGAACTTGTGTATTATAACGACCACACTAAAAACCTCTTCTAAAATCATCTTTTAAATCATCTTTTAAAATGTCTCTAACTGTTTCGCCGAAATAATTCCCTAAAACGGTTTCGCCCAAATAATCCCTAATCGTAATTTCGGCGTGTTCCTTTTGTTTTGGCATCTCTGCGCTGTCACATTTGAAATTACTAAGAAACCTGATTCCCGCGCTAAAACAATTCATCGCTAAGATGTTTCTTGGAGAATTGTTTCCATGACGTTTGGTTATTAATATCTTTTGGAGTTCGACCAGTAGAACTGTTTCCAAGGCAAAGACATTAATGACTTGGATCTATTCCTGGAGAATCGTTTCTAGGCGAAAACTTTTAAAGTCTGACAGATGATGTCATTGGTTGATTGATCTGTCAAGAAAGGGGAAGCCCAAAACAACAACAACAACAAATACTATTTCCTGACATCATAACATTCTTCCCTAGCGGGCACATGGCCAAAAACAACAACAACAAATACTCTTTCCTAGATCATAACATTCTTCCCTAGCCGGCACTTGGCCAAAAACAACAACAACAAATACTCTTTCCTAGATCATAACATTCTTCCCTAGCCGGCACATGGCCAAAACACCCATGGAGAAAGAGGTCATTGACCCCATTTAACCACATGTTCTCTCTAGGGACTCTATGCCCATATTTGGGGTGCAAAAAAGTTGTAGGTGGCAGCAGGGGTGTCGCGTGGGGCCTTTAGGGTCATCTCTACTATTATGCGGGCCATTACAAGGAAACCAGTCACGAAAAACCCGAGGCATCCACTCGACAAAAGCAAAGATTTGACGCTATCTGGTGTTGTATAAACAAGTATTCAGGGTTTTCTCACTCTGGGAACTATATTTAAATTGTTGTTTTTTGGGGTTTAGCGGGGGGGGGAGGTACCTAGGTTAGGTTATGTTACGTATTTAATATATGCTATGCCTTACTCCCTCCCCCACCCCCTAATGTGATGTGCAAATATATAGCCCGAATTTGTTTCTAATCTATTATATATTCATCTTATTTTATTTTATTAGCATTAACCAAACTTGACTTTTTAGAAAGGCCTATATAATGCAAGGGTACCAAACGGTATTCCGCAGCTTGGACCTAGATCGGTTTCGCACCGAGCCAGAACTTAGCTTGTGTTTGCAGTGAGTCAGCCTACATAGTCAAATTGGATAGTTTTTGTCAGTCAGGAATCAACTCCGATTTTCAATACGGCTACCAAGATTCCGGACGATGTCAAGACTTTGCTTTATTCTGTCATCGATATTCCGCAGCTTGGACATCTATTTTTTTCACCGAACCACGGCTAATCTTATTTTTGTACAAAGTTTTCATGGTTAAAAATTAACCTTCTAATGATAAAAATTAAAAATCCTTTAGTGCTGCAGTTTAAACCGGTGCAACATGCCTATGGTTCTGTTGAAAAATTAAATAAAAAAAACAAGTTTTTTAAACTGAAAGTAAGGAGCGACATTAAAACTTAAAACGAACAGAAATTATTCCGTACATGAAAGGGGCTGCCCCTCCTCAACGCTTCGCTCTTTACGCTAAACTTTTTTATTGTTTTAAAAAATAAAGGTGTGAGACAGAGTCAAACTTTAGCGTAAAGAGCGAGGCGTTGAGGAGGGGACAGCCCCTTTCATATACGGAATAATTTCTGTTCGTTTTAAGTTTTAATGTCGCTCCTTACTTTCAGTTTAAAAAACTTGTTTTTTTTATTTAATTTCTGATCGTTTTTTAGTTAATGCAGCTTTTATTTTGGCTCGCCGTCATTGAATAAGTAAACAAAATTTGCATAAAAATTTTACTTTTCTTTTGCTAAATGGATGTCTCTAAATTTGGTTATCACGTAATTTACAAATTAACATACGTAACTAACTTCTATATTCGTATATTTTTCTTCTGGAAAAAAAATACAAAGTTGCAGATTTCTGCAGATATGAGCTTGAAACCTATGTTATAGGGTTTTCTGATACGCTGAATCTGACAGTGATTTTCATTAAAATTTTTTCACTTTTAGGGGATGTTTCCCCCTCTTTAAAAAATCAGGTAAGTTTTCTCAGGCTTGTAGCCTTTGATGAGTAATACTAAACTTAACAAAATTTGTATATTTAGAATCAGCATTATAAGCCCATTCTTTTGATACATTTATTGACATCAAAGTTCCGTTTTTAAAAGTTTCGCTTACTATTGAGCCGTATCGCTTGTTTTTTTTTATTGTTTTTTTTTTTTTTATTACGTATATGTTATTACTTATATGATGGGGTTCTCCCATTAGTCAATACCACGCTCTTTACGTTAAAATTTAAAAAAAAATTTAATTCACACACCCCTGAATCACAAAGGCCGTTTAATTAGAATAGATAGCTTTTTTGAAAGCACCAAAAAAAAACTGTAGCGTAAAGAGCGAGGTATTGACTTGGGGGAGAAACCCCTCATATACGTAATAATTTCTGTTCATTTTAAGTTCTAATGTTGCTTCTTACTTTCAGTTGAAAAAACTTGTTTTTTTTTAATTTAATTTCTGATCGTTTTTAAATAATGCTTGGAAATCCGGCGCCCCCTTCATAGAAATGTCCCTTACCCCAAAGAAACATCCTCCACGGAAAGATTATCCCGAGTAACCCCCTCCTCTAGCCCCCCTCCCCCCCCCCCCACCAAAGAAAATTCTTCCTGAAAATGTCTGTATACTTCCCAATAACCAATACAATATGCAAGCAATGGGCAAAGTTCATAACTTGCAGCCCTTCCCCTGGGAACTGTGGGGGATTAAGTCATCGTAAAAGACATATTTATTAGATTTTCGACTATGCTAAACAAAATGGCTATCTCAAAATTTTAATTGGGTGACTTTGAGAAAAAAATGAGCGTGGGAGGGGGCCTAGTTGCCCTCCATTTTTTTGGTCACTTAAAAAGGGCACTAGAACTTTTAATTTCCGTTCCAATGAGCCCTCTTACGATATTCTAGGACCACTGGGTCAATACGATTACCCCTGGAAAAAAAAAACAAAAAAAAACAAACAAACAAATAAACACGCACCCGTGATCTTTCTTCTGGCAAAAAATGCAAAATTCCACATTTTTGTAGATAGGAGCTTGAAACCTCTACAGTAGGGTTCTCTGATACGCTGAATATGATGGTGTGAATTTCATTAAGGCTCTATAACTTTTAGGGGGTCTTTCCCCCTTTTTTCAAAAATCAGCCAAATTTTCTCAGGCGCGTAACTTTTGATGGGTAAGATTAAACTTGATGAAACTTGTATATTTGAAATCAAAATTAAAATCTGATTCTTTTGATGTATCTATTGGTGAGACAGAGTCAAACTACAGAGTCAAACTTTAGCGTAAAGAGCGAGGCGTTGAGGAGGGGACAGCCCCTTTCATATACGGAATAATTTCTGTTCGTTTTAAGTTTTAATGTCGCTCCTTACTTTCAGTTTAAAAAACTTGTTTTTTTTTATTTAATTTCTGATCGTTTTTTAGTTAATGCAGCTTTTATTTTGGCTCGCCGTCATTGAATAAGTAAACAAAATTTGCATAAAAATTTTACTTTTCTTTTGCTAAATGGCTGTCTCTAAATCTGGTTCTGACGTAATTTACAAATTAACTTACGTAACGAACTTCTATATTCGTATATTTTTCTTCTGGAAAAAAAAATACAAAGTTGCAGATTTCTGCAGATATGAGCTTGAAACCTATGTTATAGGGTTTTCTGATACGCTGAATCTGACAGTGATTTTCATTAAAATTTTTTCACTTTTAGGGGATGTTTCCCCCCTCTTTAAAAAATCAGGTAAGTTTTCTCAGGCTTGTAGCCTTTGATGAGTAATACTAAACTTAACAAAATTTGTATATTTAGAATCAGCATTATAAGCCCATTCTTTTGATACATTTATTGACATCAAAGTTCCGTTTTTAAAAGTTTCGCTTACTATTGAGCCGTATCGCTTGTTTTTTTTTATTGTTTTTTTTTTTTTTATTACGTATATGTTATTACGTATATGATGGGGTTCTCCCATTAGTCAATACCACGCTCTTTACTTTAAAATTTAAAAAAAAATTTAATTCACACACCCCTGAATCACAAAGGCCGTTTAATTAGAATAGATAGCTTTTTTGAAAGCACTAAAAAAAAACTGTAGCGTAAAGAGCGAGGTATTGACTTGGGGGAGAAACCCCTCATATACGTAATAATTTCTGTTCATTTTAAGTTCTAATGTTGCTTCTTACTTTCAGTTGAAAAAACTTGTTTTTTTTTAATTTAATTTCTGATCGTTTTTTAATAATGCTTGGAAATCCGGCGCCCCCTTCATAGAAATGTCCCTTACCCCAAAGAAACATCCTCCACGGAAAGATTATCCCGAGTAACCCCCTCCTCAAGCCCCCCTCCCCCCCCCCCACCAAAGAAAATTCTTCCTGAAAATGTCTGTATACTTCCCAATAACCAATACAATATGCAAGCAATGGGCAAAGTTCATAACTTGCAGCCCTTCCCCTGGGAACTGTGGGGGATTAAGTCATCGTAAAAGACATATTTATTAGATTTTCGACTATGCTAAACAAAATGGCTATCTCAAAATTTTTATTGGGTGACTTTGAGAAAAAAATGAGCGTGGAAGGGGGCCTAGTGGCCCTCCATTTTTTTGGTCACTTAAAAAGGGCACTAGAACTTTTAATTTCCGTTCCAATGAGCCCTCTTACGATATTCTAGGACCACTGGGTCAATACGATTACCCCTGGAAAAAAAAAACAAAAAAAAAACAAACAAACAAATAAACACGCACCCGTGATCTTTCTTCTGGCAAAAAATGCAAAATTCCACATTTTTGTAGATAGGAGCTTGAAACCTCTACAGTAGGGTTCTCTGATACGCTGAATATGATGGTGTGAATTTCATTAAGGCTCTATAACTTTTAGGGGGTCTTTCCCCCTTTTTTCAAAAATCAGCCAAATTTTCTCAGGCGCGTAACTTTTGATGGGTAAGATTAAACTTGATGAAACTTGTATATTTGAAATCAAAATTAAAATCTGATTCTTTTGATGTATCTATTGGTACCAAAATTCCGGTTTTTAGAGTTTCGGTTACCATTGAGCCGGGTCGCTCCTTACTTACAGTTCGTTACCACGAACTGTTTGATTTGTCGTGGAGGGGAATCGGAGGGGGTGGATAGGAGAAGGACCCAATTTTTACCTCCAATAATACATATTTCAAATCCTTGCGTGATTTAGCTTTTGATAAGCTGCAAAACGTTTAACCTAATAAAACATGTCCGTATTATGTGGAATAATTTAGGGCCCTTGCCCTCGGTGATTTGTGGGTGTGAATGAACAAAAAGGGATACATGAGGGGGTGATTAGTCGTCCTATCACTCTTGGCCCTTAAAAAGAATGCCATATATGAGGCACATAACCTGCAAAACGTTAAGTCAACGCTATTGCATAGGCTCTGATCATTTTTTTTTTCCTCTACCTTATCATATAGAATGGATAACCTAAAAAACTTGTGGAAGGTTTGGAATTACAACATAAAAGTTTCAGTCTCCAGAAAAGTGTAAACGGTAATAACCTTTTTGGGAGTTTTAGGGGGTGACATAACTACCTTTATATCTAGTACTAAATGGACGTTTTTTTCATTTGTAGGTGTTTCTGCCCCTTTCAAGTTTGTAATTGCTTTTGCTTTTTGTGGTATAGTATTCTGTCTTAATTTGAGTCATGGCAAGCAGTTAGTTTATCTGCTGTGCTCAAAGATATTGCTTAAAGCTGATCCCACCCACATAAGATCTCTGCCGAACAACTGCTTTGGAGTCATTTAACTGTAACTGCTTGCGTTGAAGCATTGTTTATAAGAAAATTATTCGAATTACGAGCTGAAATAATTACTGTCTATGACTTGAGGATTTTTTTTTTCATGCACAATGATCAATTAAGAACATTGCAAAAGTGTAGCCAGTCATCTTGAAAAAAAAATGTTAAGAAGAACTTTAAAAAAAAGTTTTTTATGTCCGAATGCCCTAAAAAGTAAAAAATTCAATTTTTGTTTTCTGCTACTGGGGAAAACTGACATTTCTTTCAAACTAAAAATAGAAGCGTGGGGAGGGGGAGGGGGGTCGTGGCATAATAGCGCGTTAGTACTTCCTGATAACCATATTTAGGTAGTCTTTATGTTCTTGCTCAGGGATAACCTGAGCAAGTATTATAGTGTCTTAGTAGTCTTAAATTAAAAAGAAGACTCCTAAAAAAAAAAAAAAAATTCAAAGAAAATTAAAGAATGATATTATAGACTGAACAGGGAGAAGTAAAGTCACATAAAAAGGCAAACGACAGTTGACAATATCTTGGGGGGAAGTCTCCTTGAATTTTAACATGAGCTCATCGCGAATCTTCTGGTTCAAACAATGTGAGGGCAGCCATTCTGAAGGGGCTGCAAATTCATTGTTCAGCATCATACCGGTACAAGATCTGAATGGAGTTTAAATGTGCGGTGCGTGCAAATCCTTTCACGGACACAAATAACCTTGAAAATGAATAGTTTTGGGCAGAAAGTTGGAATGGTGATTTTACAGCTAATTGACCAAGTCGTTCAGTATTTGGAAGATGTGTCGTAGTAAGACTTGGTGTGTCAGTTCATTCTAAAATCTGTGACTGAAATCCCGTTCGGCCCTTGTGGCTGAATTGAGAATTTTTCTGTTCTGGTAATCCGACGCGTATGGTGACGATGCTCTAATTGACTTCGCCTGACCTGAAGTAGCTAGTGGATGTTATAGCTCTAGAATCCATCAGTCCATCTCTTATGAGGTTGGTTCTGGGGACGTATGTACTGCACCCTTCTTTCAAAGGCAATTTTTCGCTGCTGGTTGGCTGTCTTTCGTTGAATGTGACCTATCCAGCGGAGCTGTTGACTTTTAATCTGCTCCGTAATAGTATGGGAACAGCACGGATGTCATTTAACACTGGTAAACTTAGTTTATCGACATTATGCAGAGATCGTTGTTAGGAGTTACGTAACTGCCTAGGTAGACGAAGGGACCGACGTTTTCTTCCGCCTTCCTTGCTCTCCAGTCCTTCGGGTGTCTGGAACATCAAGTATATGTCCCCAGCCAGAAAAACCAAATTTGTTAGGTGCTCCATAGTATATTAGAGTGTGTCAGAGTTTTTCTCACCATATACAGTAGATAAACCAGCTTGAAATCGATGAAGAGTAGTAGCAGCTGTTTTGCGTGCTCGTTCTATTTCTCCACTTGTTGCTGAGTTGAGAATACATGGTCCATGGTGGAACTGTCTTTTCAAAATCTAGCCTCATATCCTTCTAATATATGATTTGTCAGAGATTTTAGTCGGTCAAAGGGGATTTTAATAGGTATCTCGTTGGTTGACTTGTCAGGCTTATTGGTCTCTGGTTTTTACAGTCTTCTTTTTGTCCTTATTTAAAAGAGGGACGACATTGGCTTTTGCATAGGACCTGAGGAAGCAGAATGTCTCCTTGGCATGGTTTATAGCCTTGTGGTAGATGTAAGTTGATTCTTCTGTGCCTGTTCTTAGCACTTCTTACTAACAGGGGTGTAGCTACAGTATTTTTATATCTACAGTATTTTTTTTATTTTTTTTTTTTGTGTACCCCCGCCCCCGAAAAAAATGTTGGGTATGGCCTTAAGTGCTGGTGCTTAGCCTTTACTAAAATTGTCAGCATTGAGCTGCTGCAGACGACAGTTTAGAGTATAGCATAAACAAGCTTTCTGGTGGGCAAAGCTGAATGTCGTATACACTCGGCTTTTATCAGCCAGATTCACCACTAATGCTGCAGTACATATCCCTCCTCCACTTCCCCCAACCTCCACGCCCAGCACAGGATGCTCAATCTCATAATTGAACCAAGCTCTATTCTAATAGCCCTGGGTATCACGCTATTCATTTGCTTGTAATTTTGAATGGATTTTGACTCTGTAAGATTTAATTTGTTGTACTAAACTTTTAATATATGTGATTTATTAAAAAAATTATTTATGATTTTTTATTAAATTGATTTTTTTGGGGGGTTCGCCGGTTTATATTAATAAATAGCATTGATATCAGCGGGCCACATAAAGCCGAAACAAAAATCATAGGCGGTACAATAGCACTGTCTAAGCCAAGATGCAGACACAGGATAAGTGAAAGTATTACCACAGATTGTGTAACATTATATTGTGACATATTCCTAACATTTAAATAGCAGCCATATTTCAAATTTAAAATAATTCTAAAAATAAAGTTAGAATTATTAACTAATTCGTTGGGCATTGTTTGACAAAGAATATCCAGAAAATCTGAACAATCCTTGCTATCATCATGGTAGAAAGCTTAAATTAACTAAAAATTGTCAGGGATGTCAATTGGAAGGGAAAATTGACTCCTAGAGTTTGAAAATTACCTTTCCCTTTGTATCTTTGTTTTTAAAAAATGAATTCTATAAAAATTACACAAAATTTTTTCTTGTTTATATCAGGGTATGGGGGGGTATACATTTCCGGAGTGGGTTACACTGAATATCGTTTTTATGTCTATAATTCCCTTGAGCAGCAAAGCTCGGTCTCCTAGTGCTGCATGATAAAACTGATAACAATAGAAAAAGAGAATGGGTTGGTACCGCTTATACATGCACACAAAATTTCTAAATTGTGAGAAAAATATACATATTTTGTTTAAATTCGCTTTAATCTATTCTCAGCAGACATTTCGTACAGTATTCTGATGCAGAGATAAATGTCCCACAAGTAGTAAATGTCCCACGACTAATTTCTGTTATAATTCTTGACAAATTTATGCCAATTTTCTTTTAGGAGCTGATTAAAAGAAATATTTAGAAAAGCGAAAATATAGGCAGTTCTACATTTATGGGTTAGTATGTGAATCCCAAACGTAAGGAATAAGACGTTATCAGCACTTATTAGGCATTTTAATGACAAATAAGAGCATCGGAATTTCAATTAAATACTGGAAATAAAAATTAAAACAATTAAATGATTCCTGGAGCGGATCCCCCTCTAACAAATTCCATGACCAAACTATAACCGATTTGACCTATCTAGCTATAGTACAAACATCATTATAAAAAGTAGTAAGTCTTATTTTCTTTTTCAATGGTTTCTTTTTCATTCAGGAAATTAAATTCACTGCAGACTATATCTACCTTCTTATTCTTCAGTGATTTCATTTCTGTCCTATTTGCAGATGCAAAGGGTGTATTCATTTTCACTTTTGAAAGTTTTAAACAAGAGAATCTAATCTTGAACTGATAGATCTTAGGTAGTAAAAGCACCTTAAATATCAAGGAAAAAAATTGACCTGAGCGAATGTGGTGAAACATGGAAGCATAGAACATTTTTCAAATTTGCCATTAACTAGGTTCACATTTTTACTTGATGATAAGGTTTCAAAGGCAGTATATTTGGAAAAATATTAATGTGGAACATATTAAGATTTACGAAGTGTAATGGACCCCTATTTTTCTTGTTTTCCTTATGTTAAAAACAAGCATGGATTATTTTAAACAAATTATCTACTCAAAGTAAAGATCAAATTTGACGCTTAAAACGAGCTTTTAAAATTTTAAAGCTACTTAATAAAACATAGTTTTTTCCAAATTATTGGGGGGGGGGAGCATGAATAGGAATATGATAGTGAAAAAGATGATATGATGCTTGGGTCAGGCGTCATTGTAGGGTTTAACTTTCTGTGGAAGTGTTCCTTCCATGTTTCTCTCCTTTGCCCTAAGTTTAGCATGGGGTGTCCGTGTTTGTCTAATAGTGTAGAAGTAGCCGTGAGCTGCTTTTTCGATAGTTCAAGGACATGCATCTACATGGATGGGTTTATCACCTTTTTTGAATGCCTGTTTACACTCGTGACACTTCTCATTGGCATGCTGTCGGAAGAGCTCTTTGGATTTCTTTTCTGTTAAGGGTTCCAGCCTTATACATTCGTCCTTACTTTCCTATCATATTTGTTAGTGTGGGCACGCTTTTGTCCAAAAAGACCTATGATTTCAGGAATCAACTATGGTTTATCCGAGTGAATCTGAATTCCGTGATTTCCCAAGACGTTTCTCAAATAATGGATGCGGGTTCGTCGACTATTATTTCTATTTCGTCAGTTATTGGAGCTTTCTTGAGGTAATAGGGTATCCAAAGACACAAACGGAATTCAGACTTGATTAGAATTTGGTCTGAATCGAGATCACCGCCGAATATACAAACTTTGCTCAGCATAGATGATTTCTGTCAGTTACAAACAATTAGGCACTCAATCGTGCTTGTTGTGTGGCTTTCATGGGATCTCCAGGTCAATTTCCTCCGTTCTCTGTGACGAAACGCAATGCTTGCTGTTAAGAGTTCATTGCCGCGGCAAAAGCCTACAATAACTTCACCTTTGTGGATTTGCTGCCGATGATCAAAACTATCCATACCTTAATCAATTCCTTCAATTGATTGGCCTACGATGGCGTTGAAAGTCCCAATCACAAATATAACATCTTTCTTGGGAATAAAGCTGGGAACTGGCTTCTAGATCACTCAATGATGATTCTGGGGCATATACATGGAAAATAGCCATAGCAAATTAGCAATGTGGTCCTGGATACGGACGGTGATAGTGCGTTTGGATACTGGAGGGAAGGTAAGGAGGCACTGTTCAGTTCGCTTAGAAAATAGGAAACCAACACCTTGCAAATGAACTCTCTTTTCTTCCATGTGTAATAAGGTTGAGTCTCCTGTTGAGGAAAGGTAGGTCTCTAATAGTCCAACGATGTCCCACCAATAGTGGTTGAGTTCATTTAAGACTAGTATAGCTTTCCGGTTTGACTAGTGTGCATGTGTTTAATGCCCCAAGTGGGATTGTTGTCTGAGGGGGTCAATGTTAGTGAAGTCTTCTCCAACTGGAAGTCGTCAAGCAGGATAGATAAAATAATTCATCTTTGGTTACCCCGAAGGAAGTAGCCTGAGTTTTTTGTATATTTTCATAATTTATCATGGTTTCCCCCTAAGAGCAACCTAGTAAAGAGTGAACCTCAATCCACAATAAATTAAAATTTAGAAACCCATTTAAAAAAGAACTCTCTTCAGAAAACTTAGTGAACAGCGAATCTCAATCCATAGTAAATTAAAATCTAGAAACTTATTCCAAAGAAAAAATGTCTCGTGAGAAAAAACTGCCGTTTAACGCTGATTCAGGAATGGTAAGTATTATTTTGGTTCGTCTTAATTTTACAAGTTTATTGCCAAAAATAAATTATGGGAATTTCTTAAAATAGCTTCAAAAAGCTTGAAAATGCCTCAGGATTTAAATAAAAATTCACATGTGGAATCACCGTGGTTGAAAAACCCCTTATCCGGAGAGGTTCAGCTCCCCATTTTGAAAATCCGAGAAAATCCCATTTTAGACTATGTAGCTATTAAAGAGAGAAACTTCACCCGCTCCCCTCTAACCCTAACAGAGGCCATTACTGTGGTGATGAATAATATGTCCGTCATAGTTATCACTCCCTTCCGGTGATCTGAGACGTAGGTCAATTTTTGCCGTTACTGCGGGGAGGCTTGTAACTGCTGGGAGGCTTCAACACGCCAGTTGGATCTGCAGGGGTCTTCCTCCTCCTCCACCTGTATTTATAATCCTCGGGCGAAGGCACCCTTGCTTCTATTAAGGACCCCAGGGGCTGAGTCCTCCCTGGTCAGTTTCTTTTCCGTATGGAGGTACCCTACACATCAGTAGGACGTTCGCATTTTTTACAGCCTGGGGCGCGCTGAAGGGCGTGGAGGAAGCCCTGCCGAGTGACTCCAAAATAATCGTCCCATAAAACAATTTCCAAGTATGGGAAGAAGAGATATGCTTATTTTCTGAATGATGGACAGAGAATGTGTAATAAAAATTATAAGGAAAACTGTTCACAAACATTGTCTGGGGGTTAGATTTCCCTGCAAAAACTATCTTGGGGCTAATGTTTGCAAAAACGATTTTTGACAGAGAAACCTCATTTTTTCAAATGTTGGAAAATTTCATATTTTTCCAGTCCTTTAGGGACAAGGGAATTATGCCCTCTGCTTTTCTTTATACGTGTCCTTCGTAATTATAAATGTTTAAGCTGTCTTGTCAACTCTCCAGAAAAATGTAGAATTAGAGCTTTTTCCAAGGTAGGGAAAGGGTGAGCCTTGAAAGAAATCGATATAAGATAGTTTGTTTTTCTTCTCTCTCTTTAATGAGCAAAGTCAAATTTGATTCACGGAGAAGAGGGGTCCTTAGAAGATTGTAATTGGGGAATTTGCTCCATCCCTATCCTTTGTATGGATATAATACCGTTCTAGTGCCCAAAATAATCTAACAAGTTTTCTTCTCGTTAAGGGCCTTACACACTAATAGGTAAAAACAATATTATAAAGTACTCTCAATAAAACCGTTGGTGCGAGAAAAAACAGAAAAATCCTATGTGCTGCAGAGAGGAGGTATAACTATAAGTATTATATGCGCTGTTAGGCATCTTTAAAATGCCTGTTTCTAGGTATGAAGCTAAGAAATGATCCTTGAACTTAGGAGTAATCTTATTAGATGACAAAAATGGAATCATAAATATGTGACATCAATGGGCGTAGCGATAAATGCTTAAGTGTCGCCTAGTGAGTTTGATGGTTCTACTATACATAAATGTGTTACCCAAATTAGGAAGACAAAATAGCGCAGAATTATCTCATTTCAGGGCGGGCTCGTTTTTGATTTCGGCTTTGATTTAATTTTGGATAAGACCAAAGTGCTGGTTTTAGAAAGTTTGATAATCGTTTCATGAATTATTTATTCTGAATAAGGCAATCCTATTCAAGCAAAGATCATAAAAAAATAATTAGATGAGTGCGCAGCCGAAGAAAATAGTTATACAAATTAATTTGCCGGATCTTTATAAAATAAATAGCTCAAATTTAGCATTTCACCAGAGACGGGAGTAGCAATTCTGTGACATTCACCGTGTAGGGTGTAGCAGTACCCACCCTTTGGGACGATTTGCATTTACATTGGGAAAGACAATAGTAATTTCGCCGCCATATCTTTCTTTTATTTCATAGAGATCATGCTAAAATTCAAAACGATATAACAGGTGTTAACGTCAAGAGGTAACTGACAAGAGCTATTTGTAATTTAATATGTTATGCGTATAATACTCTTTGTATTATTGAAGGCCGTTCTTGTCTATTGATGATAAAAACCTAGCTGAAAATATTGTGGTAGTGGTCAAATTTTAGTTATTCAATCTCTCAATATGGGCTAGTATAACGCCATCGCATTTTTCAAAATCGTAAGAAACGGATTTTGTATTTTCATACAGTTTATGATAACAAACTGCAAGTAAGGAGCGACTCAGCTCAATAGTAACCGAAACTCTTAAAAAAAAAATTTGTTAACAATAGACATATCAAAAGAATTCAATTTTTATGCTGAGTCCATATATACATTAAGTTCATGAAGTTTAATTTACCCATCAAAACCTAAGAGCCTGAGAAAATTTGCTCAATTTTTGAAAGAAAGTGGGGGGGAGGAACATCCGTGAAAAGTCAAGTGACCTTAGTAAAAATCCCACCATCAGATTCAGCATATCAGAGAATCCTACTGTCGAGGTTTCAAGCTCTTATATACAATAATTTGGAATTTGTATTTTTGGCCAGAAGAATGATCACGGATGCGTGTATATTTATTTTTGTTTTGTTTATTTGTTTTTTTATTTTCCTCGGGGTCGATCGTATCGAACCAGAGATCCTAGAAGACCGGGAAAGGGCTCATTTAATTGGAAATCAAAGTTCTAGTGCCCTTTTTAAGTAAACAAAAATGTTGGAGGGTAATTAGCCCCCTCCCACGCCCCTTTTTTCTCCAAAGACATCTGATAAAAATTTTGAGATATCCATTTGATTCAGCATAGTTGAAAGGCCCAATATTATGCCTCTGGAGGTGAATGACCCCCCATAGTCCCTGGTGAAAGGGCTGTAAGTTACACGAATTTCCCATTGTTCACATATAGTATTTGTTATTGCAAAGTATGTGGATTTTTTTTTTTTGGGGGGGGGGTATTTTCTGCTGGGGGGATCTTCCACATGGAGAATTTCCTGGGGAATTTTTCAAAAGAAATTTACGCGGGGTTGGGAAAGGGGATTTCCTGGCATGATTTGAAAAAACGGTCAGAAATTAAATATAAAATCGTGTTTTTTTCCACTGAAATTTAGGAGCTACATTAGAACTTAAAACGAACATAAATTATTCCGTATATGAGGGGGGCTGCCCCTTCCTCAACTCTCGCTCTTTACGCTAAATTTTGACTTTTTGTCACAATTCTTTAAGAAAGACTACTCAACTCAAGGGCTGTTAGATTTGAATGAGATATATATTTTTTTTTTTAACCTCAAGACTTTAGCGTAACAAACGAGGGTCGAGGAAGGGGAAGCTGTCCTCATATTTGGAATAGTTTCTGCTCGTTTTAAGTTCTAATGTTGCTCCGTACTTTCATTGGGAAAAAAAAAATTTGTTTAATGTGTAAAAAAAATCCAACAAGGTATCACATAGTTAGTTGATAAGTCGGATTGTTAAACACCTTCAGAACAATCAGATGCCTGGGGAAATGCCTGGGCTCCTTTATTTGTTGTTCCTAAATCTGTTTTTGAAGACATAGGATGGAAATCAGGATGGACATAAAATTAAACTTTCTCCAGGCGACTTGTACTTGGTGTAGGTGTAATACTAGTGGTTCCATAGATTGTCTTGCGATCATGTTGTATAAGAGTTTTTTGCCCTTATGATTTCCTAATCAGATCAACACGTTTTCCATTGTGAACCCTACTCAGATTATCTTGGTTGCTTTCAGCATTGGATGATTTACTACTATTTTGATACAGACATGTAATCTAGAATTGATTTCGGAGGAGTGGAGCAAATTCAAAGAGACACAGGGGAAAATTCTGCTTCATCTATACTCAAGATAAAGTTAATTTTGCCGTTTCGTCAAGCTATGGATCGTTTTTCATTTAAACTGTTCTCAAGATTGAATCCAGGAGAAACAAATGCAGCCAAGCTTTCTTTTTGAAGATTTCCTTCTTTTTCACCGAATTGGCTTGAGGGTTTCTCATCCCCTGACCAGCAATGTCAATTCACGAAAAGGGGGTTCAAAATTTATTGTACGAAATCTAGGGGGGTGTTGTCGTTTTTTTCAATGAAAATACTAAAAAAGATGTTTCTCATCAAAATACCGCCATAGGGGGTCTATGCCCATCTCCATTTGACGCCACTGTACCTGACTTCAATTACCCGCCAACACAAAGCACATACATGCATACATTCACTATCCGGGATAGGTTGTAATAAGGATATATTTTCATAATATTTCCTAAGGTCCTATTCTTCTACTAGATTTTTTAAACCGAATAATTTGAACATCAAGCCTTGTGTTAGTCTATCTATTCGTTCTTACCGCTGACACAGGAGTTAAATCTTTGACATTCATAAATGGGTGCTGTAATATCTGCTATAAAAATTATTTGAGTGTCCCTATTTTTTATTCATTCAAGGCGCAGCACATAGGAACTTCTCTCTCATGATTGAACAATAATTCCAATTATAAGATTCTCACACTTATCTTTATTTATGCCGATACCTATAAATAAAGGCAGAAGAAGTGAATTATAATGGTTACTTAAAACATAAAACCTGTACTTTGTTGAAGGAATTCAGCATAGTACTATCATTAAATAGCTAAAGGTCGTCTGGCATGCATGACACTAGAGAGAAAGTATGCAAATGATAAATTTATTACGTCGACATCTACAGTTATGTTCATGAATGATTTTTTTTACATGAAAGTAGCGGCTTTGTTTGGTTAACAATTAATTATCTGTGGGACAAGCTAGATTAAAGTTTAACTTTCCAGTCCCTTGAAAACAGAAAAAAAAATTGAAAACCTTTAGTCTCTGTGAAATAGAATTTTAGTGGGTATGACTTGTTTGATTGGTGAATTTTTGCTTAGATGTTTACGAGTTTATACACTTTAGCTCTCTGACGAAAGTTCTTTAGTCGAAATGTGAATGGCCCATTCCCTAAGTATCCAAAGACTTTCTTTTTATAAATTTTTAGTCTAACTTATAAATTATTGAAGGTTAATCATTTTTTTTTTATTTGAAAGCTATACTTCCACAACTTGTAATTCCGCCGGACTTAAGCTTCACTTTATAGAATCTCTCAAAGGGGTTCCTTGGCCTCTTTTCAGAATTGGGAGAAATTTGACTTTTCCGGTCATTATAGGCCATAATGCAGTTAGAGAAAAGTTCAAGATATGCAAAACTACTTTACCTATTAATCATTATCCGAAATCACCCAAAAAACACGCTTTTTCACATTCGTCCTAAAAATCAGTTTTGAAAGAATTTAAGCCATAATTGCGTGCTTTTTTCGACTGTTATAGCTTATTATATCTTTTTGTAAATTTTTAGCAGCCGCAGCTGTGCAGCGGTGGAGTGGCTGACCCTCAGAAAGCGAACGCGCTGAAGCAAAGTTTGGACTATTTGGATAGCTACCTTGAAAAAACCCCATATGCTGCCGGAGACACATTGACCATATCCGATTTTGCTCTTTTAGCAACTGTCACACAGTTAGAAGGAGTGGATTACAGCTACAAAGCATATTCAAATCTGTACAAATGGGTGGAGAAACTCAAGAATGAATTGCCTTATTATCACCAGTGTAGCGATGAAGGAATTCAAATGTTCAGGGAGTGGGCGAAAACAAAAATAAGGTGCATAGTTAATCTATATTGACATTAGGATAGTGTGATCTATTGTTGCCCTTGGCAAACTAGTCGGTATTTTCATTCATGTCAATGTTAATAGACCACGTTAATTTTTATCGTATAATTTTGCTCAATCATCCAAGATTGACGATATACACCCTGAATTCTAACTAAAACTTAACACCCAAGATGAATAATACAATTAGGCATTATATCATGGTTGCAGCAACAGCTGCAACCTAGTAGGGGACGAACCGCGGCCCATTGTAACCGAAAGTTCATATACGCCTTTTGAAAAAAAAACCTATCTAGTAGACAAAATTTGTCATTTAAAGCTGATTTAGGAATGGTAACTGTTAGTTTGGTGAATTTAGTGTTTATTGCGAGAACAAATTAATGAGAATTTTGAAAAAAAGAGCTTGAAAAACCTCATTAATGGTGGCAGATCGAAACAAAAAGTACATCGTTAGAATCAAAACAGTCAAAAACCCACAGAGGAGAATTAAAGTCCCCCACTTTGAACGACAAGGGAAATCACTGTTATGTATGGGTAGCTTTGATGTGCCTCCTTTTTTTTCTATCAGGGCTAGAAGGCTGAGGTAACATAATAGAAAGATTTGTAATGGCTCGTTTAAAAGCTAGCAATGATGCCTACAAGATTCTTACAAATTCGTCTCGATAACGCCACCTACAAGTGCCATATAGGACCACTAAGGGCATTTTTTGGTGTCATTTCTCAAGTGGATGGATTGTGATGCGTATTAATGGGGCTGTTACAAACTTCATGGTTGAAAACCCTTCAGCAGTGGTTTACGATCTCTTCTCTTGCGTATCCACCCCTCCCTCCGTCCCTTTTAGTATGTTTCATAAATAGTTTTCTGACTAGCAGGGCTAGCGGGCTTTGGAAGAGAGATTTTTAATGGCTCATTTCAAAGTTCTTGGTCCTATCTGCGTGCTTTTTGTAATTTTTTTTTTTTTAAATCATCATGAGGTGTCATATGACACCAAAAATGGAATTTTTCAGTGTCATTTCTGGAGTTGAAAGATTGAGAAGCATAAAAATGTTACCATTTATAACCTCCTTTGTCAAAATCCTTAATTGAAGGTTTACTCCTCCTTTTGTATACTCCGCCTCCTAGCTCTCTTAGTAAGGGAAAACTAAAAACACGTTTTAAAAAACAAAGTTCACAATGATAAAAATCTTTTTAATTTGATTTCAGAATAATTGTTATCTATGTTTTTCTTAACAGTAAAAGCTAATTTTCAAAAAATGGGGGAAATTTTGAAAGAACTTGAAAAGCTGTGTCTCATTTTTCTACTCTTTTTATTTCTCCGGTACTAGCAGGGCATCGAAAAGTCATTGAAAGCTGTCTAGGAGATCATTTGAAAACTGATCGTGTCTGCTTAGTTTAAATTTGTTGCGGCGCCGAAATTGGGACTTTTGATCATTTCCAGAGTTGGAAGCATATAGTTGGAAGCAGGATTGGAAGCATAAACAGTGTCTCATCAAACTTTCCATGGCTAAAAATCTTTGACCGGACGCTTAAAATTCTCCTATTGAAGGCTCTCCTCTCACTCTTTTTAGTAAGTGGAAATTGAAAAAAGAGCCAGAAATTAAATATAAAAAACAAGTTTTTTCAACTGGTTGCAGAAGGGGCATCCCCCCTCATATACGAAATGATTTCTGTTTGTTTTAAATTTTAATGTTGCTCTATAAATTCAATTGAAAATACTTGTCTTTTTTATTAAATTAAATAAAAAAAATTAACTGAAAGTAAAGAACAACATTAAAGCTTAAAACGAATAGAATTTCTCCGTTGGTGAGGGGGGGGGGGCTGTCCCTTCCTAAACCCCTCTTTATGTTAAAGTCTTAAAGTTCTATAAAAATACTCCTCATTCAAATTCAACGGGTCTTGCGTTTGAACAGTCTTTCTTAGAGAATTGTGACAAAAAGTAAAACTTTAGCGTAAAAAGCAAAGGTTGAGGAAGGTACAGGCCCCCCCCCCAAAAAAAAATTAATGGAATAATTTCTGTTCGTTTAAGTTTTAATTTAGCTCCTAGATTTCAGTTGAAAAAACGTGTTTTTATATTTAATTTCTGGTCGTTTTCAAATCATGCCAGAAAATCCCCTTCCCTCCCCGTCCAGGATAAAATTTCATTTAGAAAATTCCTCCCCCCCAGAAAATTTTCTCTCCATGACAAATTCTTCCCATGGAACCCCCCACCCCCTCCCCCCGCAGAAAATACCTCCCAAATAAAATCTGTATATTTCCCAGTAACAGATACTATGTGTGAACAATTGACAAATTGTGTAGCTTACAGCTTTTTCCCCAAGGACTATGGGGCCAAGCATATCCAAAGTCATAGTAATTGGACCTGTCTACTATGCTGAATCAAATGGCTATCTCAAAATCTTGATCGGATCGCATTGGGGGGAAAAAGGGCATGGGAAGGGGACTTGTTGCCATTCAATCTTTGTGGTCACTTAAAAAGGGTACTAGAACTTTTTTATTTCCGATTAAATGAGCCTTCTCGCGTTCTTTTAGGACCACTAGTTTGGTACGATTGCCCGTGGCGAAAAATAATAAATAAAAACGTATCTGTGATAACGTTCACGAACGCACACGTTCTTCTGACAAAAATGTATATTTTGTGTGAAGGGAGCTTGAAACCTCTAGAGTAGGGTTCTCTGATATGGTGAATCCGATGGTATGATTTTCATTAAGATTACTTGATTTTTGGGGTTGTTTCCCTTCTTTATCAGCCAAAAAAAGCACCTTCCCCAAAGGGGGGAGGTGTTAAGGAGGCGGAAATGGACCTAAAACATTTTGTCCCAGATAATTTTGAAACTTCCAGACTTAAGTCCTTGAGCGAAGAGTAACCTAATATGCAAAATTTTTGGGGTACGGACTTCCTCCCAAAAATTGGGCCTGAGAAAGGGATGAAAGTTTTTTCTACGATTGACTCAAAACTCATTAATGTCATCAAGTCGCGATTAAGAACAGAGAGCAGAAGGAAAAATTGAAAAAGAGAAAGTTTGTTACCCCGAAAGTGGGCCCCAAGAAAGTACTAAACAAAGAATAAAGAACTTGTTTTTTAAGGGGTTGATGCTTGAAACTAAATCCTTGGGCCAAGAGGACCCTAATATGCGAAAGAATTTTAATTTTAGTTTGGAGACATAAGCCCCGAAAAGGACAGAATTTCTTCCCTGTTCGGCTTGAAACTTGTGTCGGAAAGTCCTTAGGCTATGGGAACTACAAAGCTCCAGATATAATTTCAGTTTGGGAGCATGTACCCCCCCCCCATCAATATTGTAGCCCAAAAAAGTCAAAATACTTTTTCTTCGGCTAGCTAACAGAAAAAACACTTTTTCTTAGAACTTTCAAGTATCATTTCCTGGTATTAGCCATAAGGAGACCATACATTTTTTTTTTTTTTGAGGGGGTATTAGGGGGTACGGTAATACACCGAAAACTTTGCTATCTCCGATCAGTTGTCTCTAGTATTTAGAAAGACTAGGTAGTTCTACTCTTATTTGTGGTACTTTCTGTCCGTTTTAAGTTTGCCTTGATAATTCATTTGTTTTCTGTTCATTTGAAGATTTATCAATTCATCCAAAGCATTATCTACTTTATTTATATTTGATGTGATCACTCTTTTTAATTTCTGTTTCGTTTTGCGTTTTATTTATTCATTTATAGTTACGTCTGTTCGTTTTAAGCTAGAATTATTTTATTACTAGTTTTACTCCTTTTAGGTCTTAATATGGCTCTCTATTTTTCATTGAAAACATTTTTTGGAAAACCTGTTAATTTCAATCTAATCTAAAACTTAATTGAAGGAATTAAACTAGATAGAATATGTCAAGGCTTTGGAAGTCAGAAGCAAGAATCTCATATAGAACGTCCAACAATATAAAGTAAATGATTTGACTGAACAATAGAAAATATTGACATTCCAATCAATGTGTCTCATCAACTCCCTCCTTCCCCCCTCTCTCTCTCTCTCCCTCTTTGTTTATATATATCCTTAAGATTCCAGCCCTAGAAGGGCTTCAATGGCTACCCAGCCCTCTCAGACTGAGATGTCGTGATAATTTGAAATGCACATGCGGCCCCAATGGCAGAATATGCTCGGAAGTTATCCGACCATCATGGATAAGCAGGGCACTCTGGTTCATTGTGTGTGGGTGGCACAAGAAAACTAATGGCATCTTAGACTAAAAACAAAGGTAAAAAAGAATTAAGGAAGTCCCTTCATCCGTCATTATAATTATCCTTAATCAAAATTGTAGCTTCGAGAATTGCAAAACTTGAAATTTACCAAAAATTTCAACTGAACATGAACGACAATAACATCCCTCAAAATGGCTATCAAACATTTTAACGGGAAGTTGGGAAAGGGGCTAGGCCTGTTGTGACCACTGTGGCTGGAAACCTCCAGATTACATATACTACAGCGAATCAGATTCTTGATATGAATAAAGGGAGATTAAAGGATTTAGTTGTCTCTGTGTTCTGAATATACACGTTGCTAATTTATAGACACCATGAAGACTTAATCACTCGAAAAGTTATTGAGTATTGACGGCTTTTTTGTCTAGAAGTGGAGGGAGGGGTCGCCAAAAATAAGTTGAACATAACATGATAAATTACAATAGGGGGACAGTGATATTTAGGGGAAATGATATTCAAGGAAATGATATTCAGGAAATGATATCAAGGAAATAAGATACACAGAATTAAGAATATATTAAAACCTGACATATTCGGGTTGTAATCAGCACTAACCATCTGAATCAATAAACTGTTTTTGAAAGTAATTTTTGGTTTTTTGAAAAGGAAAACGAAAAGGTAAAGACGCTTAATTACGAAAAAAACATTAAATAATGAAATCCGAGTAACATCTTTTATTCTTTTCCAGGATTGACGAAAATACAGAAAAGCATGGCAGAATGTCGAGAAAAAGTAGCTCAACTTCAATTACTAACTAAAGTGACACTGATTTACCTATTTATTATGTTACTTTGTACTATGGTTTTTTTCTGGTTTATTGAGTGGCCCTTCCTGTTGCTGAATTGCTTAATGGAGTAAATTTTTTGACTTTTCTACCTTTTTTGTTTAAAAGTTTTATATACTAGTACCGCCTACTACTATGTCTGACCTTTAGCTCCTCTAAAATTGAACACAGACTAAGGTCAAAAGCAAGATCGAAGGGGAAGTTTTTTTTTAAGATTATAAAATGCCCCGAGACTTGCAAGAAATTTGGAAGGTCTAGGAAACTTTGAATCTCAATCATACTAATTGAACATCTTTCCGTGATTTTGGCTCAAGTCAGTTTAATTTTATTCCCATCACAACACTCCTAATCCCCCTCAAAAGGCTCGATCACTAATCACTTCGATATGCTTACTTTTTGATCCCACTGAGTCAGTCCGCGAATTCGCCTTAGGCTGTCTTTACACTAAGTCAACTGTCTGCACCGTGCAACTGAAGTTCAACAGCTTTGACTTGTCACACAGCTTAACGATCATTTTTACAGCGAGTCAGAACTTGGCAAGATTGTGTATCAAATCGGTAATTAGCTCGTTTTTACTCCAAATCAACGAATTTTGCCGCTTGGAGTTGATTGTTTTTTGCGCTGTTTCAAGACTTGTATATTTTGCTTGTATATTTTGTACTCAATCAGAGCTTAGAATATATTTGAATGAGTTAGGGGACCCGTTTTTGCAACGAATTCGAATTTCACTCGTTTTTCATCATGTCAGGACTTGGCTCGTTTTTGACACTGCGTCAGTATGTAACTTGGACTAAGCTCTTTTTTATACCGAGTCAGGATTAAATTCAGTTTTATACCGAGTCAGGATTCGGCTCGTTTTGTATCAAGTCAGTTTGCGGCTTGGACCTCGCTCGTTTTTGTACTGGGATTGAGAATCCTTGCTTGATTCCAGATTAAACAAAGATCAGCATGCCTATTTTCCTAATAAAAAAAGTTGGCGGTGGAGGGAAAGAAGTGTTTAGAGGGGCTTCTGGACCAATCTAACCTCCAATCATACAATTTAAAATTCTTTGACTTAGTCTAGATTTAAAAGGACGCTAAATTTTATTGACTAAACGATCAGCTTGGGTGGAATTGACATCTTAAAATTTTGATTTGATTCTTTTGGAAGGAGGCTACAAGGCTGTCCGGGGTCAAAAAGGTACAAGAGGAACCTGGATATCCTTCCCTGATTTTCGACCTTTGAAATGACATTTGAAGTATCAGTTTTTGATCAATTTTGTCATCTTTCAAACAAACACCGATCCAGAGCCTTAATCTGGGAGAGGCGGCAGCGCCAAAAGGAGATAGTGGGACATCTCCCCCCTTTTACAATTTTTTATAAAATAATTGTATTAAGACAGGGTTTACTATCGTCTTAGCGGAATGCAACGGGAGATCAACTGATTCACTTTGCCACTTATGAAAGGCATTGGAAAACTTTGTAGAGGTTGAGATTGCCACTAAACATCCATATCCGTTGACCAATCAGAGACGACCCCAGTCAAAGGGAAGGTTATGCACTTGTTGCCCGTTGCATTTGGTGAGTTATAAAATTTTTGATTGCTCTTTGATACCATCACAGTGTTGAAGTTTGAAATATAGGATGAATGGATAATCTAAGCGTATGGAAACCAACGTGAAAGGCTCCTATAGAAATGGGACAAAAAATATAGAAAAATCCTCTTTCAAAATACAGTGTCCGAAAACGCATCCATTGTTTAAATGACAATGTTTGAGGATGATGGGATTATTTCTAATATTGTTACGAGTACTGTTGGCAAAGGTACTCAAAAACAAAGAAAACGGGCAAGGAATAAGAAAAAACCTTGTAAGTTGGCTGGAAAAAAGACAACTTGTGTGAGGCTGCAAAACTTATCCCAATCAAGGTGAAATGCAGACGCGGCAAAAGATTGGCAGAAGATAAACAGTGCATTCCGATGCAATGGACAGCAAACTCTTGACCCAGTTTGATTCTTTGTCCAATTTATTTTTTTTGAGACTAGAAGAAAACTGAATCAAGTTCAGAATATGATGTCAAAAAAATGACAAATGGGTAAAGGGGATTATAAATAGTGCTAGTATACCTAGCCCTAGCAGCAAGAAATGCATCATCCAATGAATATTACCGCGCAAAAATCGCCCCTCCCCCCCTTGTATCCGTGCTTGCTTCCAAGTTTCTAGGACATCCCTTCTGTACGAAGTGGTCAGGAAAAGCTAATAATAATGCGTAGAAAGCACACAGCTCTGTACTTAGTCAGCGCTACCTCGTTGACTAATGAATATGACATATCTAAGTTTCTAAAGTTGGGAGGGAGAGAGGGCCCTGGCCCCATGGCCTCATTTCAAGCCTTCCAATTGTACAGTCTAAACCTGCGAGTGTGTTCAAGAATCCAGTATCGTTAATAGTTATTATTTATTCCTTGTTACTTCCAGCCTAAAATGGTGAATAACAGCAATTATAGGCTCTAATACGCTTTTAACCAAGTTCCCTCAGTTTGGCGTATGCATAATCGTGTTGTAGCCGTTATGCCCTTATAGTAAGGCAAATTGCTTATGATGTTGTATTATCCTATGTTTTGGAATGAAATTGATATTTATTCCAAAATATTGATAAAAGCCCCAGGTCTTGACGGCATACCACAAATATCATTAACACTGGGCTCCATGACGTACCTGACCTTTATGAAACCAATGAGCCTACAGTGTCAAAACAGGGTATAAAGTACGTCGTAAGATTGCTATTATCTCTATCTGCAAAAAGGGTCTTTGAAATTAAAATATGAGAACTACCACCCAATTAGTCTGATGAGCCACTAATCGAGCATGTTGACAAAATATCTACTCTGAGAGTTAATCCTACAAGCAATAACAGAGTTTGTTATTTGAGAATACCAGGCTAGTCTTCACGCTGGAACATTTACTGTAGAGGAGATATTTGTACTTCAACAATTTATGGAGCGTCACAATGAGTTCAATCACGAAATATTCCAGTCTTTTGCTTTTATTTTCGACAAGCCTTTTGCCTCATCTAACGTAAAAGATCCTAGCACACTTTCTAACAGTTTAGCTAATCCAATAAGGTTGTCTGTCATTAAAAATCTGTACAACCAATTCCGTGGCTAAATTATGAACACTGACGGATGAACTCAACTTTATCAAGATCTTTGCATGGTTGTACCGTTTCACTGTATTTTTTCTACCTCTTCCTACCTGCTGCTCTGTCATTGATACAGCCTAAACACGGTGTTATTATAGAAGATTTTCCCGGACCACACTATAGCTACGCTTGTAGATAAAGTCATAGTTACGGACGACTTCAACACCAATAACGTATCCTGCATGTAATTTGACGAATAAAGTTAGGTTCAATTCTCGATTGGAGATTTCATGATTGACAAATCAAAGTGAATTTTTAAGGCCTAATTTTTTTAAATTAGGAAAGACGGAAGCTTGGGACGGTGGTTTCGTACTGACTGTAAGATGAATTTCGAAGAAGATGCAAAGACATGGCATTAGTAGACAATATTGAGGGGCAAGTTATTGTTGCTACATACATTTCCAAACCAGTTCCTTGTCACTATTATTTTCTACTTCTGTAGGCAAGTTTGACATTAAAATAAGAGTGAAACTTATATCATTCATAAATCTAATAAAAAACATATACTTGTTGATCTATGTCAACTGGTGACAGTAAGATGTGGCTTGGTCATTGCTCATAGACAAACTTGCCTAAGCCGATGACATCTCAGCTAGCAACTTCTTTGTAACTACTTCAGAAATAAGCAGACAACTTACATAATGTCACCAAGCGATTCGGTTTAGAGGAAAAATGCCAAAAAGACGAAGTTTATGGCAACGAATAAGGGTGATTCTAAAAACCTTCCTATTCTCTCCATAGACAAATAATAAACGGTGATGGTCCGCCTAATAAAATAAGCATCTGTCCAAGCAGCCTCAAGCCCGACTCTTCAAAAACCTTGTGACCCCAAAAACCTTTTATGGAAGCGAGACGTGGACTCTGAAATATACGAATGGAAACGAGACGTGGACTCTAAAAAAAAAATATATATATTCTACATCACGAAGAGCTTTTATGTTAAATACTGCTCTAGAATAACATGATCCTAAAAAAAAAAATAAAGATTCCACAATTGCACTGACTTAGCCACGTAAAATGCACTGAGCTAAGTCATGGACCTAAGGTGACTCTAGAAGGTACTTGTCATGGTCTCTGACCGAGGGACTAAGTAAGGGAGCAATGGACGGAGAACTTAGGCAAAGATCGCCTAATGTAGATAACCGCATTAAATAGAACAGCGTGCTGAGTCTTGATCCACAAACTGACCAGGGAAGAGCCAAAGAAACCAGAAATCGAAATTGTGTAATCAAGTGTTGTAGGGTATTCACAAGTTCGAAACAGCGTTCAGTTTCTTCAAGCTAACTGAAAATAATTTGTAGCCTACAATTCATGGAAATGTGTTCACTAAGTGGGAAATAGTCTACCATCCAAAACAATATTTCTTGTGGAGAAACTTCCAAACTTTTGTAGTATACTTATAACTTATGTGTAGTATATCTATGTGATACTTGTGTATATATATACAGACAAACCTGCTCTAAAAACAAGGTTCAGAATGATTAGTGGAACAAAAAAGTCAGCAGGAAATATATAGAAGTCAGCAAGGGCAAAATTGGGTGACTAGAGGATTGCAGAAGCATAGGGATGTTGAATTTGGCTGAAAACAGAACGAACAACGTGTAGGTGCATTGTCATAGTGAAAGATCCATTTCTTCTCTTTCCAGAGGTCAGGTCGTTTCTACCGAACACTTTAACGCAAACTCTGAAGGATACATTTGCAGTATTTTTGGCTGACTTTCTGCTCCCTATGCGTAATTCATGGTGCATGATGCCCATAAAAAAGAAAAGGAACACTAAAATTGTCTTCACATCCAACCAATTCTTTTACACTTTCGCCGGTCGTGGTGAATCTGGTTTCTTCCACTGAGAAGACTGTGCCTTTATTCCTGGGTCATACCCAAGAAACAAATTATGAAAACCAAAAGCCTAAAACGATTTGTCACCTATTATTACCACATTCAAAGAATTTTTGGCCCATTTCGACTATATTATTGCGTTAGGTTGTTTTATAGAGAATAGTCTGATGGCGCGGAAAGTAGCTGTAGTTTAAATTTGTTGAGTGCTAGTTGTTCTTTCCTTTTTGTTTTTTATTTATTTGTTTTTGTGTATATGGCCGCTGGTTTTTAAATACACGCATGTATGTATGTATGTATGTTGATCAGCTCATGGGAGAATTCAAGTCGTCATTGTTTCTGCTCGTCTAGCAACAATTTTATAATGAATTTCCTATTTATTCTGCATATGCTTAAGTCGTTCGTTTGAAGTTGAATCTAGCCCGTAGAAAATTAATATCAGGTCTTCAGCTATTTCTCTGATTCTAATTCTACCATCCAAACGTACTAAAACACGAATTTTCGTACTGCAATCGCTGACTTGTGATTTGGAGGGCCCGACAGAGTGACAGATCGGTGATCATACTCGTCTGACTTATGGCCATCTTTGGATCAGTTAAACGATATGAAAATATATCGACCAGGTCTTCTAAAAAGCTCATAAGTCTCCGAAGCAGATATCCGAATTTTAAAACAAACTTTCACACAAACACATTAATTCAGTTTTTCATCCATTTCGCGCAGTTAATAATTTGCCAAGATGCATACATATGTGCGCACTCAACACGCACCACAGGAAATTACACCTGCTCCTTTTAGTATTGGTGCAATCTCTTTGAATAATTTCCAATCACATCACGAATTTCTATTCATTTCTCTATTTTAAGCCAATCTGGCAAAACGTTTTCGACTCTAAACAAAAATCAACAAAATAAATAAATCATTATTATCTTCTCCATAAATTGGACAAAAAAAAGAAACCTGCTTTCGATCTCACCCTCCCTAAATATTTTCACTATGTCTCCAAATGGTAAAAAAAACTGATATTACCCACTTTATATCCAACCTAATTAGCCTCACATTGAAATTACTTCCTCCTCCAACCCTTCTTTAATCTTAGAATGCAGAGAGAGAGAGAGGAAGGGGGGCACATCTCCATAATTTTTTATAAGCCATGAAATCAGAAATTATTTTATAAAATTATGTTTCGGCACTGCCCCCTTTCTAGCCCTGAATCTTTCCCACCAAGTCTGGCTTCTCTTCAATTTTCAAAAAAAGCTTGCCAAAGCTTATGTCGGCTAACTCAAGAATCTTTTCTCATGTCCCTTAAAGACCCTTCTTATGTTACTTTAATATTCCATTTTCAGGGAGAGATAACAATTTCTCCAATCGGGCTGCTTAACAAAACTAATTAACCTATTTACTCTGTCACCTGTCACTAAACATCTCCAAATACCCCCTAAAAATCCAACTATTTAGCTCATCACTTACAGCCGGTAATCTCTTAAAAGCCAAGTAAGTTTCCCATCAGTGCTGGGTCAAGTACTCCAAAAAAGTATTTGAGTATAAGTAGCAAGTACTCAACCAAAAATGTAATTAAGTATCAGTACTAAGTACTCAAAGTAAATTGTACTTAAGTACTTAGCACTTAAGTACGTACTTAAGTACGGAAATACATGGCTTGAAGGTATTTTTTTTGCATGGTACAGAATATGGTTAGGTCATCAGGAGAGAAACTGACATTAGTTGTTCCATTATTTCCAGTGGAAAAGTGGAAACGAACTCCATTCTAGTACCACCAGGGCCATATCCAGGGGGAGGGGGTTACAAATTTTCACCCCTCCCCCCGAAATGCTTCTCCGACTTGCAAATTCGTCTAAAAATGCCCTACTCGAGGCTGTTAGAAAAAGTTCATGGGAGGTTTTTTTTTCGGTAGTCCCCTCCCCTAAACAAAATATTTTCAGTAAAATCCCTCCCGAACGAGAATCCTGGATAAGGCCCTGAGCACCACCCACAATAACTCAGCTTTACATGGCTGTTTTATTATGCTCGGATGTAGTGGGGTAACATTGCTTATCACATTAGTGTGAACAATTATTCAATTCAATTTATTGAAATAAAAAAAAAAAGATGAAACATAACACCAATAATAATATGGATCCTGGAAGCGAACTTGTTGAGGACCTTGACAACAAAAAATTGAAAATGAACAAGAGAGAAAAAAAAGAAAAAAAACAGAAAAAAAAGAGAAAACACGGGTAGATTAAAGCAAATTGATTAAAAATTTAGAGATTTATAATATCAAAGTTTAGTAACATTGTTATACAGCGTGCGAAAACTTGTGGATCGCTCGATACTGGAGGGTATCATATTCCATTGAAGTATAGATTTATAAATGGGGGATCGCTGGGCGGAGCTAGAGACACACTTGGGGACAATAAAGGAACGGTTGGATGAACGGAGACATAGGCCTTCAGAATTATTGCAATTAAAATAAGATAATAATTGGGGAGGAAGTTTTTTATGGTAAGCGGAGTATGCAAGGGATAAATTTAATTTTTTAATGATTTGTTCAAAAGGAATAATACCAAAATCAGAGAACAAGTTCTGGGTGGGATATAGTCGGGGCAGCCGAAAAACCCCTTTGATGGCACGGTTTTGGGCAGTTTTTAAATTATTGGTAATTGAAGGATAAGTGTTGCCCCAAATAGATCCGCAGTATGAGATATATGGGTAAATAAAAGAGTAATAAAGGGTGACAAGGATATCAGGGGAAGAAAATTATTCACACGATTAATCATACTTACCTGTCGCAAGATTATGGCTTTGATGCAGGATACATGAGTTGCAAATGATGGGGAGGAGTCTTTGTGGACACCAAGGAACTTGGCAACTTCGACCTGCGGGAGGAGATTGGTGGAATATTTTAGGCCAAGTGCTTGCTGAGCTTCATTTTTTTTTGTAAGGGGTTCGAAATAATACAACCTGACTTTTCTTGCTGTTAATGGTCATGCAGTTAACGAGAGACCATTCCTGTACTCTATTCAGAAGAATTTGAGCTGAGGTGACGACGGATGGTAAATTAGGGCCGGTGATGAAAAAGTTGGTATCGTCAGCAAAAAGTACTGGGTGCACTGATGGACCCAGGCCTGTAACCAAATCATTAATATAAAGGAGAAAAAGTATTGGACCAAGAACAGAGCCCTGCGGGACGCCCCTCCGGACAGGTAGGGGATGCGAGGTCATGCCGCCCAGACTCACACTCTGTACTCTACCAGAGAGATAGGAGCCGAACCATGAGAAAGGAATTCCACGAATCCCTATGTTCTTGAGTTTACTTAATAAAACACTGTGATCAATCATGTCAAAGGCCTTAGAAAAATCCAGGAATAAGCCAATTACAGTATT
This sequence comes from Artemia sinica, assembly GCA_027921565.1. Classification (NCBI taxonomy): domain Eukaryota; kingdom Metazoa; phylum Arthropoda; class Branchiopoda; order Anostraca; family Artemiidae; genus Artemia; species Artemia sinica. Next base: position 42,944,505 of record CM051265.1, read on the forward strand.
TTTTAGGTCAAGTTGGGAACGGATAAACTGTGTGGCGTCGATTAGTGCATGAGCATTTGAACTTGGAACGGAAGCCATATTGATGAGAAGAAATCAATGAATCTGAAGGATTAATCCCAAATAAAAAGGAAGAAAGACGTCTGAAGATAATTCTCTCAAGCACTTTGGATTAGACCCCGGCGCCGCGCCGGCGGATCGACCAAACGCCACCGACGAGAGGCCTGGTCGAACGCCGCCGAAGTGTCGTAACGCCGCCGGCGCACCGCAGGCACGCCGCCGCCGGCAGAGGCGGCGGCGTTCGGTCGACTTTAAATTATTTTTGCGGCAATTCTTTATTACGTCAACCGCAAAGTCGGAGCTTTTCCTTCTCGTATGGTTTAGTATTTCGATTTTCCTGATTAGAAATCAAGCAGAGCATGCACTATCCCCGAATTTTCGGGTGTTTCCCCGAAAATCTATGCGTCATCCCGAAAAAAATTTGGTTCCCCGAATCCCGACAATCACGCAATCACGATGCCACCCCTGGCGATTTATCACCAGTGACTTTCCCTGCCAAATATTACTTTGCATACCATAATTCTTCACTACTCTCTTGTTCATTAATTTTCGTCTCTTTTGTTACTTTGCATAAAAACCAGACAGATACAATATGCTATTACAAATATTGCAATATACACAGTTCTTCATATGTTGACAAAAAAGTATCGTCTTTATGAAATGAGTTTAAATCATTTTGAATGCAGTTTCCCAATCGCTATTTCTTACATCATTCGTAGTCAAGAATTTTATTTTCAAGTTGAATAGAATTATAGAATGCATTCACTACTATACAGCTTCAGCCTTTTGTTGGATTTTGAAATTGATAGCCGACAGATTGTTTCTACAGCTGAATTGTAAGTTTGCAGATTTTTTTTTTTTGCTGTTTTTAGATAAGATTTTCTTAATGTTTAATACTCAATTATTGAACGCCTGATAGAAAATACAATCTTCTTTCTGGAACATTTTTACCCCCTCCCCCCCAAAAAAAAAAAAAAAACAAAAACAACCTTCGGCTGAGACAAAATTTAGCTATAGACTAAGCTATGTACAAGGTTGGAGAATTAAAGATTGAACCGGAAGTTACCCCAAAAATATGATTCATAAATAAACTGTAAATTATTGCCTATAGGGGGGGGGGGATAGGGGGCTATCATTTTTAAATGATAATAGGCTACCTCATTTTTTTTTATTGAAAGCAGGGGCGCCAAAAAGATAATTATTTTTTTCACTTAAAGTGGAGACGGAAGAAAATGATATCAAATTCCCTGGAAAACAATTGAAATATTTTGATAGACCCAGGGCCCCCCATTAGGACTTGTTCATTGTCTTGGGTATTTTGCGATTTCTCATAGGCTACTGGCCTTATTTGGCTTTTGTGTGTGCTCCCTTTTAATTAGATTCTTTGGATCTTATGGAATGCCATGGCGAATCTATCACTCAGTTTTCCAATAATTTGAGGTATATCTAAATAATTTCGACATTTTTGTTGTTGTCTTTGTACCCCTTTACTTATACCCTCAATTTTTTTTCAAGGAACACTAAGCTGTTTAACGTTATTTTGCGTGTTTGTTTGAACCGTATAGTGACCTAGTTATTTATTAAGTAAATTATTTTTCTAATGAAAGCTGAGACGGTATCCTATCAAGGTGGTATCCAGAGGGGGGGGGGGGTAGGTATTATATTTAAATGATAATAGCTCAAAATTTTATCCTATCCTATCAAGGTGGTATCCAGAGGGGGGAGGGGCGTATTGAGCTATCATATTTAAATGATAATATCTCGATTTTTTTTTAAAGCAGGGGTGCCAATAAGTTAATTATTTTTTTTTATTTAAAGCAGAGACGGTATCCTATCAAGATGGTATCCAGAAGAAGGCCATAGGGAGTTATTATATTTAAGTGATAGTACCTTGATTTTTTTTTTTTTATTGAAAGCAGGGATGCCAAAAAGTTGAAAAGTTGACAAAATTAACAAGATTTTCGTGAGTTATACTTGATACAGCACTTGCATGGTTTTATCGTCCAAAGGGAAACGGACATATGCGTCCAATCCGTTTTTTTTCCTATTGATGAAACGGCTTTACTTTGAAAACATTCATTCATATGTACCAGGTAGATTCACACTAAAATGAATTGGTGTGACGAAAGCGATATCGACATCCCCACCAAACGTTGCGCTCGAGTAACAATGGCGCCCTTGGTCCAGTGCCCAAGTTACATTAAAAGGCCAGGTCATAATAAAAGCTTTCAAGTTCAAGGAGGAGTCTTTGACAGTCTTATGACGTCAGGGTACTAGATGTTGCAACGTTCTTACGTATCTACAGTGGTTTAGAAAATTCGATCACCCCACAAATGATTACCAAAAATATGCACAAATGTAATATTTGGAATATTATAACACTTTTTTCAAAGCTTTGAAGAAAAGCAAAAAAGTCTAAATACGCCTAACTACGCTTGAAAGCTATTTTAAAAATAAACTCTTTGGAAATTTCCATGGAAATGACCATAGCAGAAGCTTTGAGTCTGGTTGGGGATCAAAGAGGAGTCTTTGAGTATTTTGACCACAGGTGACTTATTGTTGCGACTTTCTTAAATTTGGTAATTCTTGTGAGCATTTGGAAATCAAAGCTTAAACTCAATGACTGATACTAATTGTCCTAACATTTTGCTTGGATTAAAAGTGACGAGCTAGGATGAAAATTTCAACATCTTCCTGGAGCTACTTCAGTCTGCATATTATTTCATTTAATTACACTTAAAATGGATGAGCTTTTCATTTTTTACCTAAGAAAATAGCTGGCACTTCATTTTTCTTCATAGCGAATAAACTAAAGTGTTTTTTGTGTCATTGTAATTGAAGTGTTCGCATGTGAAGTGTTCATCATGTATTTTTCAATTTGATAAATTTACTCCTTTTAGATGCAGTTTATAATTTGACTGATATTAGGTATTCATCAGTTTATAATTTGGAATGAATCCCCAAAAGAAAAAATGAATAATATCCAAAAGAGCAGCCAAAAGCAATGAAAAAGCAGCAGTTCAGCCTTAGCCTACATGACATATATTCTATAAAGAAGCCAAAAAAAACTTTAAAATACATTTTTTTAAATTGTTATTAAAAACCAGTTTTTAATACAAGAAGGCTTCTTAGGAATCCAAAAGAGCAAAAAAAAAAAAACAATCAATATCGAAGTCGCCCATTTCAACTGTTTTAAAGGTGCCATAATAGATATAGGCAAAGGGCATTATGAAAAAATTAAGCTTCTAAGTTCAAAGTTATATTCAAAGCTTTTACCCAGATAACTGACGAATTTTGTGATACGGTATTTGAAGTTTATATCCAGTAATGCTCGATGAAAAAAACTACTAATTTTGATAATTATTTATGTTAAGAATACATAGCTAATAGATACTTCAACTACTCGTATTATGCAAGGGTTCTGAAACGCCACAGCCATTTCGTTTCTACCAGATTTCTACTTCTCTTGATGAATAACGAAGAAGACCAGTTCCCGCCAGCGACTTGTGAATTTTTGAACTCATGAATAGGCTCGAATCTGTTGTAAATTTAAGCTGTGATTTGAGAAAGACTGATGAAAACATTAATGTTTGCGGTCAACATTGATCGCGCCGGCGGCGTGCCGCCGACATCTTACCGGCGGCGCGCCGCCGACATCTTACCGGCGCCGCGCCGCCGGCGTCTTACCGGCGGCGCGGCGTGGCGCGCTGTTTTTGGCCCCGCCGCCGCCGGTCTTCCCTCATCGGCGCGGCGCCGGGGTCTACTTTGGATACAACTGGGAGAAGTGAGATTGGACGATAATTGCTTATCTCATACGGATCGCACAATGCATTATATTTACTTAAAAACCTAAAATGCAGTCTTCATGTACAAATTTTGGGGCCAGATTTCATAATCTGGACCATTGAAGACCGGTCATTTTTTGACAGATCGACATATCCGTCAGCAGATGACTGATCTTCATTGGTCCAGATTCCAGAATCTGGTGCTAGAATTTGTCAATGAAGACTGAACCTAAACCATAAAAACTTCGTCTAAACAGTTGCCATAGCACTATGATCAGTAGCGAAATTTAATATCCCACTACTTCGGAAAAGATATTTGAAAAAAGTCCTTATTTTAATGAAGAGTCAGGTCATCTTTGTTTACTTTTAGTAGCAAAAGCTCCTCAAGCTTAGCATCTTCTAAGTGATTTTTTTTGCAGTCATTACATCTCCTGCAGCGGAAAATAGGCGTTCAACAGGTGCAGATGATGAGAGACGGATATCAAATTTCTTAAACAGTTTTCTGACTTTCGGATAGGCTTTCAGAGAACCGATGGTCCTCCTCTTGTCTTGAAGAAATGTGAAGAATTCAGCTTTGAGACTAAGTTTCTCTATTTACTCCTTGATCACTGACAGTATCATCATCTTCCATAAACAGAAATAAATCATTTGTCTCATTTGCACCAGACTTCTCAGTACCTTCAGCCAGCTCATCACTGGAGACGAGGATGGCCACTTTGTTCATTTCTAGGTTCGCTATGGCTATTATTCGCTTTTTTGCCCTTGCAAGGTGGAGTCAACCATCGTAATTTGAAACTCAGGTGAGAGCCAGTAACTATGAATAGTTCACTGAAGGCTTTCTCTTTCAGTTCCATGAGAAAACATGCGAGAAGCGCTAATGTAAACCACCTAAAATGGCCTATACTAATGAAAAAGCATGCTTGAGAATACGGATATTCTGAAGTTCTTTTAGTTTGGTCTACAAATCATAAAGTACTGGCAAAACAGCACCAAGATAGCAATTTTTTCGCCTTTCCAAAAAAATTGAAGGCTTGGCTTTATGGATGTGTAATAAGCACATACTCCTTAGGCAGACCCCTCTCCACCGGCTTCAACTTAGGAAGTTTCAGTTCATTACAGGCACTGGATAACTTTTGCGCATCAGATATGTCTACAGCACACTTTACTGTATCATGGAGAGAGTTCCAGCGTGTAGTATTAAGACAAAATGTACTTGGCACTTAAGTACCGATAAGTACACGAAAAATGTATTTAAGTATGTACTTAAAGTACTCTTCAAAAAATGTCTTTAAGTACTCGGAACTGTACTTAAGTACATGTATTCAAGTACCAACCCAACACTGTATCCCATACTCTTTGGATCTCGTTTGTTAGTAGATCAGCATGTTTATAATCCGGTTTACTGACGGAAAAGACTTTAGATGTCGCGAAATGTCGGCGAGAATACTATGTTATCTATAAGAAGTTGATTATTTATTGCTCTGTGTGTTTATCCTATTCAAAATGTCAAAGTGTTCCATCAGGCATCTTAGTCTTTCAGGATTACTACTCAAGAGAAGGTGTTCTTTGAAAGGTTAGAAGTCTGGGCAAGGGAAGATTTACGTTAGGCTATTAGGGTTGTCAAGGAAATGCTTAACTTGGCTAGACTAGTGATTTTGTATTTGGGTTTCTCCTAGTAGGCCTAGCGATTTTAGGCCTCATAATCTAGGGGGGGGGGGTAAGGTATACAATAAGAATGTAAATATATTATACAAAAGGAATTAATGTTAGAAAAACTGGGGGATAGGGCACCTGTTCATTTTTGGTTATCTTCATTGAAAAAAAAAAAAAAAAAAATACAAATTTGTCCTCCCTAAATTAAAAAAAAATCATCTCCCCCCACCCCTCTAATAAATGTTTGTTCATTAACATCACTGATTGCCAATGAGACAGGTTTGGCCAATGTTAATTCCAATTGATTAGTCTAATGCTGGTCAGGTTCTAGACATGGGCACCCATAGGCTGAATTTCAGGGGGGCCTACCAGGTCTAATCAGCAATTTCAATGTTGTATAATTGAAATATCAGGACAAAATATCATAGGCAGTGCAATAGCACTGCCAAGTAAAGAGTGGTGTGCAAGGGTACTGGCAGAAAATTTTCAGGGGGGGGGGAGATGCCAAGACAGCAGTGGTGGTTGGGTTACAGTTTAGATGGTTTAGGGCACCAAACTACAACTTTGCCCCAAAGAGGACAAATTTGCAATCAATTTCAAATCCTGAGAAGCTAATTGATTTAACAGTATCAATAACTATAGGCCTATTTTAGGCTTCCCAGTTGCAAAAGCAGTAATGCCATGTGGTGTTAGTAGCCTACTGGATTCAACTAAGTTGATATGCTTTATTTGTAATGAAATTATGCTAAGTCTGGTAATCTGTAATTGCATATCAGCTATAATGAGGGTGGGGGGGGTGTGAGTCATTGTTTAGGTGGGGGTAGGGTAAATTCCTGCAAAAGTACATTTTAATAGACAAACTGCTTACTCTTCATGGGGTCTCAGATAAATGTTGGGAGAGGAAGGGGGAGCAAGAACTAATTAAAATGTTTTTCTATACAGCTAATCTGTTACATTCCCATATCTACCAGCACAGAGGTGAAAAACAAGGCAGGTCATCATCAGCCCCACCATGAAATTTCTGTAGGGTGGCAAATATTGCTAGGAACTTAGTTTTCAGCAATTTTCAATGGTAATATTTTTCTTTTTTATTTATATGAAGTACTTCAATATATTTAAAAAAATATATGTGTTATGTATTTATCAGTAAGAAAATCCAATTGTAGAGGTTGTGATGGCTTCAGTTATGTAGAAGTTCAAAAGTCTCACAGAATATATCCATCCATACAAACAATAATCCTCCTTTTCATTCAACCAAAATTCTTTAGTAGTAATATTAACAAGGACTTTTCACCAGAATTACTATTCATTGCCAATTTTTTAAGCATATTCAAGTTTTATCCAAAATTAAAATTGCCAATTTAAATGTAGAACTGTACTAATCAATGTACAATTATTGATTTACACATTTTAAAAGCAATTGACCAGGGATTTAGGGGACCAGTACCTCAAATTATATCTTGGTTAGGCCTGGGTATGATTTATTATATCTTGGTTAGGCCTGGGTATGGAAAACCATCAGAAATTAAATAAAAAAGAGCTTTTCAACTGAAAGCAAGGAACAGATTTGAATCCTATTTGAACAGATTGTTCTTTGTATGAAGGGGGCTGTCTCTTCCCTATCTCCTTATTCTTTACTGTAAAGTTTGGCTTTTTTTCCAAATTTTTTAAGAAAATTTGCAATTGGAAAAAAAAATCTAAATAACTAAAAAGCTTTTTTTTTAATGAGCAAGGTGTCAAGAAAGGGGCAGTCTCCCTTATATACAGAGTAATTTATATTTGTTTTAAGTTTTAAACTTGCTCCTTACTTTAGTTGAAAAACTTTTTCTATTTGTTTTATTACATTTCATGAAACTGTAAAGTTTTATGAATACAATACTTTGGCAATGCAGAAAAAACAATCAATATTTCAATGATCTCTGTTTGGATTTTTAAGGGTAATCAAACAGTTCATGGCAATGAACTGTAACCTACTTACTGTGACCTTGCTTGATAGTAACTAAAACTCTAAAAAAATGGAATTCTGATACCAATAAAAATATCAAAGGAATCAGCTTATTACGCTGATTTTAAATATATTAGTTTCATTAAGTTTAGTCTCCCATACAAGCCAAAAATTTGTCTGATTTCGAAAGGGAAGCCCCTTGAAGTCATATAATTTTAATGAAAATAACACTGTCAGATTCAGCATATCAAAGAACCCTACTGTAGATGTTTCAAGCTTATATCTGCAAAAATGTGGATTTTTGTAATTTTTACCAGAAGATAAATCATGGATGTGTGTTTATTTGTTGTTTTTTTCTCAGGGGTGATCATATTTGTAATACTTCTCTAGTATATAGGTTTATTGACCCAGGCTACCTACAAAATAAAACAACATCTAAGCACAGCACAAGCAGGGAATGAAGCCAAAGCATAGCAGAATGCTACATCTTCCTTCTTTTGTCATTTAAGCTGCCTGCATTTCCTCTTACACCAACACTCAACACTCGCTCCCCCTCATCCACTGTGAGCAGGCTTACACACTGTAATAAGTACCTTCAGAAAGGTATGTGTAAGAAGGTGCTAGGCTTGCTTCTTACATATTCACTAACTAGTTCACTTCTTTGTCCTCTCATACTGTCTCTATTTACAGGTCTACTTTTAAAATTACTCTTACAGGTTCAGTTTCAGGGGTTTTCTTACAAGTTGGCCATATCTTGTGCATGCTGTTGTTGGTGTAGCAAATGATTCTAGGGGTGGCATTGCAGTAGCACTCTGGCCAGGGGTAGGGACTTGATTCTGATCCTGGATCAGCAATGGGGACATGAACTGGTAGGCTTGCAATGGCAAGGGTGGTGGCTTGGCAGTTGTGTCTGGCACTATGGCATTGTCAAGTCCTTTGCAAACCAAACTTGTTCCTTTTGGACTTTGATGTGGGAGGGCTGATAGGTGCTTGTGGTTCCTCTGCAGAATTGTACCTTTGTTTGTCTACACCTGGTACTATCATGGCTGTTTTGCATGGGAAACCACAACAGCCTGTTTCCACTGTCCATCAGGCATTTTCTGAATGTGGATTGCATTGCTGGGGTTGAGCTGATTTAATGTCTTGGCTGATTTGTTGTGGTAAATTTTCTGGCGTTTCTGCATTTCAGTTCTTTGCTGAGTAAACTGTTGCTTTATGGGAATAGACTTAGTTCCATGGAATGTTTTAAGCTGTGCCTGGGTCACTTTGTGGGTTCTGCACATAATGGTTGCTTTTCCAAGCATAAGTTCATCACCTTCAGCCAGGAGCTTCTCACATACGTTTTGGTTAGTATTCCACAAACTATGTGATTGCAGACCATTTTGTTTGGGTCCGAACATGGTTTCACTAATGTTTTGAGCTCAGTAATATATTCCTCTACACTTTCTGCCTTGGTTTGATCTCGTTTTGGAACAGATACTGTGCAAAAACTGTGTTCTTTTGTGGTAATGCATACACCTTAAATTTCTCAATGTACTGTTTGATTTAGTTCTGTTCCTCATCTGCAATGGTGAAGGTGTTGAATATTTCTTGTCCTTTCACTCCAGCCCAGATAAGAAGGTTGGCACAGAGAGCTTTCTCTGTTTTGCCTGCAAACATCAGTTGGGCATGCTCTTGGAAATGGTCCCATTCTTCTGATAGGGAGCTGGCTTCCCAGTTGATTGATGGCTGTAGTACATCCATGAGATCCCACTTCTGACACCATGTAATACTTCTCTAGTATATAGGTTTATTGACCCAGGCTACCTACAAAATTAAGCAACATCTAAGCACAGCACAAGCATTAAGTAAGCACAATCATGGTATAAGGCACAAGCAGGGAATTAAGCCCAAGCATAGCAGAATACTACAATATTGACCCAGTGGGCCTAGAATGGCGTGATAGGGCTCATTCTAATGGAAATGAAAAGTTCTTGTGCCCTTTTTAAGTGAGCAAAAAAATTGGAGGGCAACTAGGCTCTCCCTCCCATGTCACTTTTTTCCCAAAATTGTCCAATCAAAATTTTGAGATAGCTTTTCTCTTCAGCATAGTTGAAAGGCCCAATAATTATGTCCCTGGAGATAAAATGACCCCTTACAGACCCTGGGGAAAGGTTTTTAAGTTATAAATTCACCCTTTGTTTTTTGGTTATTGGGAAGTATGCATATATTTTTTAGGTGGGGAGGACACATGTTCTGCTGGAAGAATTTTCAATTGAGAGGGTAGTTTCCAGGGTTGAAATTTTATGCAGGGGGAATTTGCCAGAATTCATATATGAAATTTCTGTAAATGTCATGCTTTCTCTTGACCAGTTTAATTTTATGTGTGGAGATGTTAAGGGTAATTGCCTGGGGTAAATTTTTGCCAGGATTGAATTGTCCAGAGGATATTTCTATGGGGAGGAGGGTTTTTCTGTGGAGCCAGGTATCCTGGCTTTATTTAAAAAAAAACATCAGAAATAAAAAAAACTAGTTTTTTCAGCTGAAAGTAAGGAACAACATTAAAACTTAAAACAAAAAGAAAATATCACGCATATGAGGGGGTTTGCCCGTCTTCAACATCTTGCTCTTTGGGCTAAAGGTTAAATTTTGTCCCAGTTCTTTAAAAACTATTCATAAATCACAAGGGTTATTTAAGTAGAACAATAAGTAACTCTTTTTTAAAGTGCCAAAAAACTGTAGCTTGAAGAGCAAGGTGTTGAGGGGGGGGAGGCAACCACCCTCATATACGTAATAATTTCTGTTCGTTTTACGTTTTTAATGTTGCTCCTTACTTTCAGTTGAAAAAACTTGTTCTATTTTCTTTATTTAATGAAGCTTAGAGACAAACAATTTTCTAATGACAATGGAAGAAATATGTCAATTAAAGTAAAAGTATTTAAAAATGAAAAAAAGCAAGTAGTTACAAAAAATACGGAAAACAATAGCCTACTTACAAAAACTAAGATGCAAACTCCCAGCATTAAGTTCTGTTGAGCAATGCTGAAGCATTGGACAGATATTTTTTAACAATATTGACCGTTTTGCACTAAAATATTTAATGCCTTTAGACTCAGTGTTTATAAAAAGTAATGCATTATCAAAGTAGTTTGTTCAAAGTAAAACATCAAAACTAAGATTAAGAAAATCAAATAAATTTTTTAATTCATATTTTAATTTAGAATGCCAAAAGCCAGTATGTTTGACACCTTTATACTTCATAACTGTAAAAAATTAAATCTCTTTCAAAGTGACAAATAGTTAAACACAATCACTCCTAGAAAAAAAAAATTGATAATAAAACACAAAAAACATGTTTGTTTAGGGGTAAAATACAGAAATTCTTAGTATCCCTTCAGGGGAAATATTTTTGATTATAGTGGCTTCATATATCAGCTCATGGGTACTCTTGCAATGCAAGCAAAATTTGATGGCATATTCTTACTGAAAGTGCCCCTTATCAAGTTGTTTCCTTGTGTTTTCTATGATTATACAAACTTCCTTGTGTTTTCTATGATTATACAAACTTCCTTGTGTTCTTATAACTGCACTAATTACTAATAAACAAATACACATTTAAGATCACCCTAAAAAATTCAAAATCTATTGGCAGGCAGCCAACATGGGGCAACAAACGTTTTTTCCATGTTTTTTTTTTCTATTCTGCTCTCTTTCCTTTGGTTTCCTTATAATTACTTTATAGTCCCAAATTTCCAGGGGGGACATGATCCCTGCCCCCCCTGCCGGTGCCCATGGTTGGCTGGGCATAATATATTATTTATTTTTATTTTTTAGGCCAGGGCACTTCTTATAGAAACTAATGTTATAGAAACTTCAAAAAGAGCTCATGGAGGGCAATCAGCTCCTGGCCGCCACCACATCAATCATTTCTTCAAACACTTCCAATTAAAATTTTGAGATAGATATTTTGTTTGGCGTAGTTTAAAAGTCCAGACATTATGTCTTTGAGGATGAGACCCCCCCCCCCCCCCCAGTTCTAAGGGCAAGGGTTGTAAGCTATGCCCCGAGCGTATATAAGGTTTTATGGAAACGGTGGTCGCATAAACTTCGGTGGGGGCTGATTGGATTGGAAATCGGAAGTTTAAATGCCATTTTAAGAGTCAAATTTATGGGAGGGCAGCATGTCCATCCCCTACAATTATGCAATTGGCCCATTATGCTATATAACTAAATGTTGCTTTAAAACTAAATCAAAAAGTATTGTCTTTGCAGTTGCCAATAAAACACTTCAGCAATGTATCGAGAATGACTGGGGGTATTAAGTAGAAGCTTTTGAGGCTGCTACTGTTACTACTTCTGCTCATACAATTTAAATAAATAAATAGAGCGCAAGTGTATCCAGGTTGTCAAAAAGCATAGATAGAATCTTCTGGGAATGATATTAAGTTTAATTTTTCAGGTCAACTTGAGGAGGTATAAAATTAAATTAAAAAATACTATTTTTGTCAGGATTAAAAATTGTTGAAAAAGTTTCTCCCATAAAGAAAGAAAAACAAGCAAAAATGGGGTTTTTAAAGACCAAATGAAAATACTGAAAAAACACAACAAAGCGAATATTTCGAGAGGACAAACGCCTCTCTTCTTCAGTGCGAAACGAAATAATGTATCCAAGGAAAGTGCCGAAAAAAAAAAACAACAACAAAAAACAAACGCGGAAAGTCAATGTTAAAAGAACCAAAAAACAAAGAAAAAACCAAAAACTTAAAAGATGAATCAAATTCAATAAAAGCCAAAAATTATAAGAATTAAAACCAAATACCTAACAACCATAAAAGCAAATTATCCGCCAGTATCCGCGATTTGCACAAAATCCAAAAAATTATGAACTGCCATCGACGGATTCTAGCGAGTTGTTTGAATAACTCGCTTTTATTTGCACATTAGGGGGGAGGGAATAAAGTTTAAATTTACCTCTCATTTGCATTAGAAACATATTTTAACCCCATCCCCCTAATGTGCAAATATATACCCTCAATTGGTATATATAGGGCTGAGGGTAAAATTCATTTGCGACAAAAATAATTATTATATTTGAAAAGAGCATAAAAAAGGCATCGAGTGGTATGTTACTTTATTCATAAGTCAATAATATGAACAGCAAAATATTTACCAGGGAGGGGAGAGCGCGGGTGAGATAGTAGCTGGAAAACACCTTCCTGAGGTATATTTATGGCCCTGGCTTCATCCCTGGGAAATTCTTTTACCAAATTCTTTTACCAAATAGTTTGGATGCATAGAGAAACACCATGATTGCATTCTGACCCTAAACTGCAATTAAGTCAACCTTAGTTCTCATTACAGTTTTCTTAAAGGGATAAACAGGCCCACGCGCTAAACGTTAATGCATAAGTTTAACAAAATGTTGCCTTCTTACTTTAAAGTTGTTAATTGTCATTAATCATTTGTTTACACGCTAATTTATTAATATTGTTTCTATATTCATTTTATAATAATATTTATATTACATTATTATCTATTATAATAATATTATTGCATTATCATTACATATGATATTGTTATATTTATGCTATTATGTATACATTAATTATTTACCGTACTATTTAGAGATTCGTTTAGGGATCTGATCACGCTTGTGTAGAGAAATCGAATTCATAAGATATGAAAATTGATAAAAAAAAATATAGCAACTACAACAGTCAAACAGTTCATGGTAACAAACTGTAAGTAAGAAGCGACTCAGCTCAATAGTAACCAAAACTCTAAAAAACGGATTCTTAATATCAATAAATACATCAAAAGAATCAAATTATTATGCTGATTTCAAATATATAAGATTCATAAAGTTTAGACTTACCCATCAAAAGTTACAGGCCTGAGAAAATTTACCCGATTTTGAAATAGGGAGGATACCCCACTAACATTAAAGGAATCTTAATGAAAATCACAATATCAGATTCAGTGTACCAGAGAACCCTACTGTAGGAGTTTCAAGCTCCTATCTCTAAAAACGTGGAATTTTGCTATTTTTGCCAGAAGACAGATCACAGATGTGGGTTTATTTGTTTTTTGTTGTTGTTTTTTTTCCAAGGGAGAAAGTCGTATTGAAATAATGGTCCTAGAAGATCGGGAGAGGATTTTCAAAACCAGTTGAATACTTTTCAAAAACAGTTGAATACTAAACTGCAGAGTTTAAACTTTAACAAGGTGGAAGAGGGATGAAATATTTTTAAGAGTATTTACTGAAACACGAGGGCCATTTAATTAGAATAGGAAGCTTTTCAAAAGTGCTAACAGCTTTAACGTAAATAAAAAGGTAATAAGGAGGGGGCAACCCTTCATATACGGAATAAATTTCCTAAAAGTAATATGCAAATTTTGTTTTAATTTTTCATGTACAGTGAGCCAAATTCGAACCTGCATTAGTTGAAAAACGTTCTGAAATTAAACAAAAAAAAACACATTTTTTTTTATTGAAAGTAAGAAGCGACATTAAAACTTAAAACGAACAGAAATTATTCTGTATATAAAAGGGGCTGTTTCCTCCTCAACGCCTCGCTCTTTATGCTAAAGTTTTCATTGTTTAAAAAAATAGAGTTGTGACAAAGAGTCAAACTATAGTGTAAAGAGCGTGGCGTTGAGGAGAAAACAATCCCTTTCATATACGTGATAATTTCTGTTCGTTTTAAGTTTTAGCATGGCTCCTTACTTTCAGTAAAAAAAAAACTTTTTTATTTAATTCAAAAAAGAAAATCCTATCGCCTATTGCTTACGCATAGCATTTGTTAATGGGAAGTAAACAGGCATTTTTCAGGAGGTTTTTTTTTTGGGGGGGAGGGGGGATTTTCAGTGGTGGGATGTGGAGGATGCCCCCTCTTTATGCTAAAGGTTTTTAATACTACGCTCTTTATGCTAAACTATGACTTTCTATCCCAATCCTTTACGAACAAAAAGTGAAACACAAGGTTCGTTAAATTAGAATAAGAAGCTTTTTGAAAATTCTAAATAACAAGGTGAGGCCAAATGAGCCAAAAGTAGAGTTGTGACAAAGAGTCAAACTTTAGTGTAAAGAGCGGGGTGTTGAGGAGGAAACAGCACCTTTCATATACAGAATAATTTCTGTTCGTTTTAAGCTTTAGTGTCGTTCCTTACTTTCAGTTAAAAATCTTGTTTTTTCATTAAATTCAAAAAAGAAAAGGCTATTGCCTATTGCTTACACATAGTATTTGTTATTGGGAAGTAAACAGACATTTTTCGGAGGCGAATTTTCTCTGGGGAATTTTCAGTGGTGGTGTATGGGGGATGCCCCCTCTTAAATATTTTGCTCTTTACGCTAAAGTATGACTTTGTACCCCGATCCTTTACGAACAACAAGTGAAACACAAGGCTCTTTAAGTTAGAATAAAATAGCTGTTTGAACATTCTAAATAACGTTAGCGTGAAGAGCTATGTATTGCGGAGGAGGTATCCTCCTCATATACGTAATAATTTCTGTTCGTTTAAGTTTTAATGTTGATCCTTACTTTTAGTTGAAAATAGCCAGTAGTTTATTTTTGTTTATCCGGAGGCATAGCCCGTGCATTTTCAAATCTAGATTTTTCTGGGAAGCATTTATGTCATCGAAGCTTATCTTTATATTATTCAATGTTCGGAAAAAAAAAATTGTGGAAAATGTTCTTTAATTACAATTGTTGTTACTGAACTTTGGAAAGCGAAGAGTTAATTAATTAAAAAAAAAATGATCGGAGATACAACAAAAAAATAGAAAGTGAAGACATTGATATATCGTTTAGTCAAATTATCGCCCAACAATTCCAATTTAAAGTGAATCATCTCATCGTAAAAATCATTTAATCATTAATAACGGACTTGAAGTAAAACAGTAGTGTGCTTTGATTGCGTGAGCTATTTGCCTATAGGCAGTTAGATAGCCTATGCATTCACTTTGTCAACGTAGTGTTAACCAACGATACGAGGTAGAAAGTGACGTAAATTATGCTAATTATGTACACATTTTTTCTGAGGTTCTGACTATAACTGAAATCTGATCCCTGTTTCTCGTGGATGATTAGTCTCTGAATTCGTGGAGATTTCTTTTTGCGTTGCGTTTGCGTTTAATAATTTAAATTGGCCCTACATGCATGTCTGACAGATGCCTTTCTGTTTCCACAATAGTTTGTTATGATGGACTTTGCTCACTCATTACAAATCTCAGGCAAATATTGGGGAGAATCCAAAGCCCAAAGACAGTATCAGAATTTAAGGATTATATTGCTCATATTGCAATATGAGCGTCCTAAAGTAAAACACAACATGGAGCGCATACTCTTCATATTCAGCTTTTGATTTCCACCAATGTATCCATGGATTTCAAAGCTATTTTCTACCTCAAATAAGCGTGGTGATGCCAAACCCCCAAAACTACCGAAGGGCTAAACTGTCATTTGCACTTTACTAAAGACGAAATATAATTGAGCAGTTTTTGTTCTTTTTTTCTTACAAAATTAGACATTCAAATCGCGGCTCAAACTTCCTTGGAACTTTTGTTTTTTGGCGTCAACAGGTTAAATGTGTATCTAGCAATTTTGTTTTACTAATCTAATTTCAAATGATGTTTGATTTTCCCAAAATTAGTATCTAAGGGATTTTTAAGTCCTTAAGTACAAAGATAAGTTGAAATTGCAATTTAAGCATCATAAAGCAAATCGCAGGATTTGTACATGTTTCACAAATGCCTTCAAGTTTCTACCACACTGTTAGTATTGAAGAATTTATGAGCTCCTTGGTTTTAATTGAGAAGCTAGTATTGCATTATAGGGCTTGATGGTGGTTGGCTAATAAGTTCAAAAGAGTAGGCATAAGTAAATATCTCAAATGGTGTTTCATTTGCATCATAGGTGTAATAGAATGTTTTTTAAAGTAATAATATTAAAAGGTTTTTAAAGTACTTGTTAGTCTTAGACTTAATATGAGCCACATCTTTCATAAATCTTTATCTCTTGCTCTTCGTATACAATAAATGATCGTAAAAAGCGGTTGATGGGATACCTCGTTCATTCACAAATTCGAAGACCCAGTGCCCTTTTTTGCTGATGAAATAGATTAGGCGGTATACTACCCCTCCCCCTTGTGCCCTTTATACTCCCAGATCTTCCCTTGGCACTGCATAGGCGAAATTCAAGATAACAATTTCAATCGAATTTGTTGAAAAACTTGAAGAAAATATGTCTCCAGGGATGTCATCATGCATGTAGCCCCGAAGACGAGGGATCCAATTATGCAAACAGCCTATGTCAAGATATGCCTCATTGATACATTTTAGTAGAAAGGTGGCCGTGCCGCGTCTTGTTGAAATTAAAACCATGCAAGATTTTTTTTTGTATAATTGGAGAACCCAAGCGGAATGGTAGATTGTGCGCCTCGCCTAGCTTTGTACATGTAGACTCATTGCTTTCTCTTGAGTTGATCATTCAGAGGTTGTTTAGGAAGAAGCCCTAAATTACTAAATTAGTCCTTAAATTAAGGTAGATGCATTAAAAGATTCAGTTACAGTTTGAAATTTGAAGAAATTTAGCTTTGCAGAAAGAGTCCAACCTTTAATTAGGAACTTTTAGCACTGCAGACAGCATGCAGATTTACTACTTCTGACACGGTTACTCATACATTGGGGAAGAAGTAAGATTCACATCAATAAAGTCTGCAGCTTTAAATGACCAGACAGCTTTTTTTAGGGGTACTTAGGACGACAAAAATAGCGACGAAGACCACACTGCCTTTCCATAATAAACATTTTTTCTTCGTGCTTTTGTTGTCTACTTAGAACGATAGTTGAGATAGAAGCATAAGAACTTTGTAAAGATCCTGCTGCCAATAATTTGATGTGGTATTCTTTCATCTTTTCAGGTTGTAACATGAGTACTACTGCTCTGTTAAATGGTTCAGACATGGATCGAGTTGTAACATTAGATAATATGAATCCGCATTTAAGAGTGATGGAGTATGCAGTTAGAGGTCCTCTTGTTATTCGTGCTTCTCAAATAGAAAAAGAATTAGCTTCGGTAAGTTAATTCATTTTGGTATCTGAGCTGAATTGTTGTCTCCGCCTTGTGATCCGCCTTGGTCACCACACTGTATTTTTTTTTTTTTTCGGCCAGCCGTCTAGGGCTAAACGGGAAGCAGATCGTTTGCGGTTGGGGTGGGAGGATGTCATAAAGAAAGATTTAAAGAAAGTGGGAATTTCCTGGGAGGGTGTAAAGAGGGAGGCTTTGAATAGATTGGGATGGAGGAGGAGCGTGCGTAGCTGTGTTGGCCTCAGGCGGCTTGGTGCTGCGGTGAGTTGTAAGTAGTAGTAGTAGCATTTGTTTTCATAGCAAATCATTCTGCTCGTATGCTCGATTAATCCCTTTATTTTGTTAAATACAGCTATAAGGTATTGTGGTCAGCATAATTATAAAGAGTGATAATGGAGGATGAAATTAAAAATCAGGAATCGAGAAAATTTGCAGTGTAATCTTGATAAAGAAAGAGTAACAGTTATTTCGGAAGTTTTATACTTTAATCAGAGTAGCACAGGCAAAATATTAGTCATTGTGAGAAGGGGAAAAAAAAACAGAGGGTCGGAACAGAGTAAAAATTTTATCGTTTGTTCGTCGTATTTACGGAATTTTATATGCGAGTTTTCAGTACCCTGAAGCAAAATCATGCTGAAACTAGTATTTTTACCAAGTAGCAGCCGAGTCTTTTTTCTATGTCTTTTTTTTAGCAGCTTTTTTCTATGAGACATCATATTGAACGGATTGTAGTAGAAGATGTCAAAAATGCTTACAGTATTCAAAAGCAACTCTTGAACTCTTTGTGCCTTTTTGACAGAAAAGGTGATTATGGCAAAGGAAGGTACCACTGCGGCAAAAACGAATTATTTAATGAATTGATAAAGCTAAAGAATCAAAGTTAGATCTTTTAAAAACTCTAATATCTTGGTTTCAGTTCCCTTTATGCTTGAATAAAGGAGTTGCAACCTCTCCTTTTTTCATGTCTGGGTGTGTATTTGGAAATATTTTTTATTCCTACAACTACAAGCCAAATTAATTGAATTGGTCAAAAATTTATTTGAAAGAGATTTTTCAATCTAACAAATTTCGGTCGCACATATTTCGATTTCGGCAAATGGCTGTCTCACAGTGACAGTATTGTTATTTTAGAAATGTAAATAGCTGATAGAACAAAAAGCTTCTTAGGCTAAAAACATCTAAAATCCCTTATACGAAGAATTTCAGGCCCACATCCCTTAACTTAGGGAGTTAGAACCCCTGCTGTTTCTGTTCTTGTGCTACTTTTTAGCCACTTGTTTGGCTAAAAAAAAGAAAAAAATGCAAGCCTCATCCAGCATTTATTTTAAAGCAAATGTTGATTTCTCTAATCTTTCGCCCCAAAAGAATTAATTAGGATTTGTGCCGAAAAATTAAAATTTTGATAAAATTTGATAAACTAGAAAATAAAAAACACTTGATAATCAGAATTAGCCTGCTCAAAAACCTCTATCCTGAATTCCAGCTCCTTTGCTTCATGATTTGGGAAATTGAAGCTCCTGCTTTTCCGAGTAATGTTCTGCTCTTAAAGAGCCAGTGTTGGCTAAAAAGCTTATTATCTAATCCAATACAACTTTTTAGATTACGCCCATGCCTGGAAATTCTATGGAACCGTGGTTCAAACCTGCCTGTCACAAAACCTCTCTTTTGAGGCGTGGTGACAATGAAATAAATATAGTCAAGAAAGCGGTGCCACCTATACACGATTTATTTTTGTTGGGGGGGGGGTAAATTTATTTTTTGAAATTTATGGGGCAATTTTGTTTATCAATTTATTCTAACGAAAATATCAAAGAAGGGTGATTTCCAATGAAAATACAAAAAACATAATTTTTCCATTTAGGGGGGACGAAATGCCCCCTGCTCCCCAATTGGTGGCTCTGCGAGAACGCGGCACGGCTTTGCGCTGCTGCTTTGGCCCCAAGCGATTTTGTGCTCTGATGAGTTGTCACTGTACTATTATTCAAAATGTATTGTTTTTTCACTTTCGTTTTTATTTGGATGTGTCACACGACGGCTACGCAAACTTACTTATACAAGGAAACTTCCATTTTTAAAGGAGTAAAGAACGAGAGTCAAATTAAAACCCTCAGAAATGTTTAAGGGCATAGACTAGGATGTAACCCTTAAAAGCTTTTCCACATATTTAATGGATTGTCGGTTGAAATACTGGGCTGTAAGATTGCGCCGTCTAGAATGTCTGGATTTGGTTATTTTTGGTCCATGTATTTGGACAATAGTTTTTAGGGGCTGATTTAGACAGTTTTACTTTCAGCTATAAGTTTTTTTTTTAGCACTCCTTAAATTCGGATTATCAAAACATATCATGTTGTCTCAATCCATCCTGTACTTTTCTCTATTGTTTTTTTCTTCGTTTTCAGGGAGTGAAAAAACCATTTAATGAAGTAATAAAGGCAAATATTGGAGATGCTCATGCCATGGGCCAATCTCCGATTACTTTCATCAGACAGGTAATTTATCATTTTCATTTTAATTGTTTGCTTATCTAAGCCTTACATGCAAGCAAATTAATATTCTTAGCTGTATACCCATTCTAGAAAACATCATTTACCCGAAGTTCATTTACATTACGGAGTTCGTTTGATGTAACTGTAAATTGAGCAAGCTTATTGCATCTGCTTAGCAGTTCAGGCACAGAATGACGTGTTCATTTTGAAATATTTGATTATTGGCACTTCCCTTCGAATATTTTTATTGAACTGAATTGTTTGATTAATTTACATGGCAAATTCCCGTTAACACAGTCTTTTGTGAACGCTAAATGAATAATTTCTTTTGTGTAACGAAATATTGATAGCTCACGAGGTGAGGCCATGAGGGTCACTTTACCTTAACTATAAGCAAGGTTATATACAGGAGGCGGAGGTTAGGGGGTTCGACCCCCCCCCCCCTGAAATGTTTTTCCCACTCGTAACAAAGTAACAAAAATGCATAGAAGCAAATTTTTTATGCGTTTTTTTGTGTACCCCCCCCCCCCCGAGCAAAAATCCTGGATACGACCCTGACTATAAGTATATTTTCTTGAGAAAAACAAATTTTTATCTAACAAAAATACTGACTACTCTCCTGTTTTTTTCGTATGTTTATTATCTTCAGTATGTTTGTTTTTAACATGTACATTTGTCGTACCATAGTGCAATTAGTTAATAAGATGCTGTCTATAATGCTATTTACGAATGATAAAACTCTTGGGGGGGTGGGGTATAAAGAGGCAACGAGCTATAAATACTCGTAAGACCTTATTTGAGAATGCTTGCATCCCAGAAAAGCTGCAACTGATTGTGGGAAATATGGAGAATATGGTATTTAGATGCTCAATGCCAACTATAGAGATGAATCTGACATTTCTCTACTAAAGATTGGGACTTGGGGTAGTTCAAGCATCAAGGACAGTGAAACTGAAATTTGGTTGTTTGAATTGGTCAATTGGTAGCTTACATAACCACACATATCTTAACAAATTAAGGAAATTTGGGAGTCAATCTTTTAATTAAAAAGGCTTCCATATGCAGTCGTGCAGTTTTGGGTAGCAGCGGATGCCAAATCAAAAAAAGGGAAAAGAAACGTGAGTAAAAAAAATCAACAAAAATGAGACTAAAACATATGGCACCCAAAAGCTTTTGAGAAGGTGTAGTTGTCTACGAATTAACGGATGGTTAGTTGAGGAAAAGCGGCTTCAGATCTAACGAATAAGCTTTGTTTATTTATTTTCACTGTTCATTGTGATAGAATTGACAAAAATTTAATACTGCCCTAAAATTTCATAATTTTGAAGCAACAAAAAAAAGGATTTATGGTCCATACCCCACTCCTGGTTGTCCCTAAATATCAGAATTACTTTGAATTCTACAATAATTTCTCTATATTTTCCGTATGATTTGCCTCTTGGATTTTCTACGAAGGTTTTCCTCCCCCCTAGCCAGTATACCCAACCTGCATTCCTGCCTTTAATATTCAGAAGAATTATACACGTTTTAAACTTATAAGATCCCTGTGTTGATAGTTTCTAGATTTCAGGTTTCAAATTGTATTGAATTTCATGAGAAAAAAAAATAATCAACTTTGTGGCTTTTTATCTTTCAGTGTAAACAATTTTGCATTGAATCGACATAGATTCAACCCATTCTGGCTTGTCCCTTGTGTTCATCCTCCATAGATAGATTTAAAGGACCTTCCGTGAAAATCGGGAAACTGTTGATAAAAAATGCTCTTTATTCATCCCTCTCCCCTCCCTCACAGAAATGCGAATATATAGCTATATAGTGGAAGAGGATTAGTTAAGTGCTTTTTTGTAGAAATTTGTGTGCTTATTTTAGGTTGTAGCTTTGGTGTCTTACCCCGTCCTGTTGGATAGTCCTGATTTTCCTGATGATTGCAAAGCAAGGGCTCGCGTTATCCTTGGTGGCTGTAAAGGAGGCTCAGCTGGTACGTCTTATTTTCTTCAAAAAACATAGCTGTTTATTTTAATAAGTCGACACAAAAGGAAAACAAATCGGAAGAAAATTTAAGATAGAAGAATATGATTTCACTCCAAATTTTGAAAAGTGAGAATTAATCAATTTTTGTATGAGATTGGTTCATGAAAATTGCGCCATCACAATGAATCTGATAAGAGATTTTCTTCTAACGAATAAATAATAAAGTGGTACCATCTGTTTATCGCATATCTTCTTTTATGGCAAAATTGTAGTTTTAACAGACCAAAATAGAAAAAAAACAGTCCTATAAAAAGAAAGGAAGCTTATGCTTACAAAGGTCTATCCAGAATACAAATGTTAAAGTCTTTGTTACATCTATTTTGCTTTCTTTTTGGGATAGACCTGAAACTGACTATTCCTTAATTTGGATGATTAGACGTCTTTGTTAATTTATCAGTATTTAGCTATATTAAATTAGCCAGTAGTACACTTATAAAATCTGATTTGAAGGAGGGCTAAAGTCCAAAAACCAGGACAAGTTCTCTAACTTTTTAATACTTTGTAAATCAATTGAGCTGCATTTCTGTACTTTATTAATATGTTAGTGTATTGGACTAACTTAAACTAATTTACTCTCTCGGTAGTCAAAATGGTGGTTCCTTCTAAGCTCTTTGAGGAGATTAGAACGGGCCTCGAGGTACCATTTCTCTTTGCTTGTAGTGGATCTTTCCGATGAGCAAAAAATGATATCTCAGTTCCTACCTCTTGTTGGAAAACGTATCTCTTGAGGAAAATGATATCTTGTGGGCTTACCTGGTCTCCTCGAAGAGCTTAGAGAAGACCACCACCGGCAAGACCGTGGATTCAACCTTAGCAAGCAAAGTATGCACTGGGAGAAAACACATATATTTCCCTCGGACAATCAAAATGAGGCTATAAAAAGTCCTTGAGGCTAAAAAAAAACAAGGGCTATGAAAAGATATCCGCAGAAAAGCCATGGCTCGTTTGTTTATTGTGTAAAATTACTTACAAGATAAAAAAGTTGATTAATTAGGTGTAATATACGACTTCATTACAGTGCTGGTTACCCAAAATCAGAGTGAATTGAAATACATTCTTTCCCCAAGTGTATCAATGAACGCAAGAAATGAACCTTTAAAATAAAATTTCAGGCTCTTATACATTCCATTTTCCTTTCTTAAGGGTCGTTCACAATGAAATGTTTCTAATATGAGATATAGCTAGCACTAGTCTGATCAATCAGATTTTTTCATAGAATTTTCCAATCAATCAAGAAATTTTATAAAAATATAATTGGTTCAAATTAGTGGTAGCTATAGGTCAGTACTAGTAAAGTCTCATTGTGAACGGACCTTTCGCAAGGTAGAATTGTAGAGGAGAATAGGTGCGCTTTAAGGCTCTATCGTGGCTGGGGAATTGCTGCTGAGACAAAAAAAAAATCAGTTTCTTCAACATATTTCCTCCATTCAGTGAAATCATCCATTGCACTATGTCACACATCTTTCTAGGTACTGGTGAAGAATGTGAATTGGAATTTTTACTTGGGTTTCTCTCAATTGTTGAACGAGAGACATATTTTGTTGCATTTATATTATTTGGCTCATCACGGGACAGGATTATTCTTTAGAAATTGGCAATCTATCAGGTGTTTATACTTTTTTAATATATACTAGAGCTGAAAAATAATACGTAGACAAAATTTCGCGATGCTGAATCTCTTTTTGTCCTCTTACCTCGTTTTGCATAGCTAGACAATCGAATATGTCAACTTAAAATACCTACAAACTCACTATACCACGCCAGTACTTACTATTTAGACTAAATACCTATTTATTATTCGATAGTATTACGTAAAGATATACTCGTATTCACTTTGCTTGAACCGAAGAAAATATATGCGCTGGTCAATAGAGGAGATAGCCATCTCTAGACGGTATAAACGACTCGTCGTGACGTGACGCTGTATATTTCCAGCCAATGGTTGCTTCTTGATGTCATTTCAGCTCCTCATTGTTAGGCTTAGGAGTTGTAATAAGAGAAGATGGGAGTGCCGATATTTGTACAAAATACTGTCATTTAATCGTTTTAACTATTAAAAACGTAATACATAAAGCCAAAAAAAGCTGTTGCTCTCAACCTGTAATTGTTTTTTATTTTATAACTTGTGTTATTAAAATCAGCCCCTCTAAAAATATCTTACGAAATTATTTTGTTTTTTCATGTTAGTTAAAATTTCAATTCTAGTTTATTTGACTTCTTATCTTTATTCCATGTCAGTGATAAAGTGCTCGATAAAATTATATTGACATTTTACTTCTCTTTTTTTAGACTTTGTTCTAGATAAACTCAGGAATACATTTTTTTTGCGCCGAGATTTGTGTCACGTTCTAACTATTTTGAAGCTTGAAATTGCCAAACAAAACCTTGAATTTTGGTAGTTTGCCATTGTTAAAGAAATGGTCTTGCTTTTTTCGTACCTTCCTGTCACATGACGGCCAAATGACGACAATTGTTTTCTAAGCTTTTGAGATAAACTTTCAGGGTTGCCACCCATGGTTCCACTGTACCGTTTGTGGCACCTTTTTAGATGGCTATGGTCTATCTTTTTTTTACGATAACTTTTGGCACTTAGTTATTAAATAGGGCTCTTTTTTGTGTGATATGTTTACCTGGGTCTGGAAAAAAAAAAAAAAAAAATCAGGTTTTGCTTAAAAAAAGGAAGCTCAAAATTGATTCTGCACTTAAACTATGTCCTGTGCCTTAATTACCAATCAAATGACAGAGCTTGATCGATAATTTTTCGTAAACGAGCTGATGTGAAGGTGGCCCCTACTTGACGATCTTATTTTTTTCATATTTACATAGGTAAATATGGTAAATAGGGGTGTTTAGCAATGTTTTGGCACTGACAAATTTTGCTCCCTATATAATAGTGTTAGGGACGCTAGGCCATTTCAATCGAGGTCAATCAAAATGCATAGGAGCGCAAATGATAAAAACGCCATTTTGGCCATTCCTTAGCCCTATCTCGTAAACTGGCTTGACTTTCGGTGTTAAGCATGTGAAAATGTTACGCGAAGTTAAATAAATTTTTCTTGCCATTGATGAAGCAATTTATCAATTACTTTATCGAAGTTGGCAATTTCAAATTTGTCGCCTTCACGCTTAATAATACTAGGTCGCGTAAGGGATCTTGTCTTGAAAATTAATTTAAATTTTCTAAACGAGCGTATTCCTTAAATTGAAATATTTGAATTGGCGCTCTCAATCCTTCCCATACAAGATTATAATGTTAAGAACTCTAGTGGATTTATATGTTCAGTTCCCTTTCTACTCCTGAGTAGAATCATGTAGTGGGATATTTTGATGCAAAGTTGTGTCCTGGTAGAATTTGTATCATAAAATTTGCCCAAATTTTCGCAATTATTTCATAACTGTTATCATCATCATTCCTGTTTAATAAATTTTCAACATCCAGTAGTATTTTTAAGATAATTAAAAGTATGACGACAACTAATAATTTGCTGTTTAAAGGTTTAAGGTAGCCAATTTAACCCAATTGGGAATGCAGAAGGATAAAACTTACTTTGGCGCGCAGGTTCTGACGTTCCAGGCGCGCCCTGAGCATTGTAGATGCCCTTACTCTCACTCCTCAATGCCATCAGCCATATCCACAATCTTTGCCATATTTACATGAAACCAGGGCCCTTGTGTTCCCTAAGCATAGAATGGTGCTCATATCTCACGAGTTTTGGGCGCACTTTGCGAAGCTTTGCTGAACCAGTTCTAGGAGTAAAATATCAAGTTTTAATTCGCAATATGAATAGTCTAGAGCATAAAACTGGTCAAAGCGTTTTATGTCCCATTAAAGATAAAGCTGATGTCATTGAGTTGGACTGTTTAAATCCCAACAATCAATATTTTATGTATCTTTGATGACTTTGTAACACGCAAGGATCAGAAAAGGATGAAGCTTCTTGTGAGAAGAAAAAAAAAACAAATTATTCGATATTTGATTCTCCCTCAAGGTTTTTTAATATTTAGGAAACAAACTCGAGTAAGTTCAGAGGTTTGCTGAAAGACCATTGTTACAGGGTTTATGAGAAGGATGGGTCATGAGTTCTCTGGTTTCTTTATTTATTAAGTTAATCAAATTGTTTGATTTTTTGGTTTGATGGATTGATGATGGGAGGTACCAAATGGTTTTTTGTTTGATTTTTTTTGTCGTTTCTTGTTTTGTTATTGGTGTTTAATTGTCGTCACCTTTCATAAGTTAATTTATATATAGGCCTTGTGGGTGATTATTTATCTAAACAAGCTTTGCTTCAGGTTTTGTTATGTTGTTAATGAATAAACCCTTTCTCTCTTCAAAAAAAAACCCCTAAAATTGTTAGTATTTTGTATGTCTCAGGTACTGCGATCCAAAAGAATTTGATAGAAGCCGATAAAATCACCTAGGGGACTAAGAACAGATAAATTTGTCAGTTTTTCTAATCGAGCAATACAGTACTATGAATTTCTGCTTGTTGGTTTGAAGGCCAATGATTCTATGAATTCTACATTGAATTTTATAATATAGAAACAACCTGTAAATAGTTCCTTTGATATATTCAACCAATTACAAATGATGAACTTTAGGAAGTAGATCCAGTATTTGTATAAACGGTAGCACGTTACTTGCTGATAATATTAATCTAGATTTACTAGGAAAACAGTTAGTTAATTTACGCAGACGTCAATTCTGATAATGTTGCAATTGTTTTGTCGAAATACGTAAATCACTTTTTTGTTAGTTTAAGTGTGGCATGTATAGCATTTAGCTCAATCCAATGGTGAATTCGTTCACCAATATATCACACTATATTAATTTTTCAGTCGAGACATTACAGATTAACAAAGTATCTGAAGTATATCGATCGTCTGACAATTTATTGACTATTTTCGATGGTAACGTTTACCCTTAAATTGCAAATTTGAAAGAAAAAAAAACAAACCCAAATTTGAAAAAGAAAGCATTTTAAATGCTGCAAACTCTAGAAATGATGCAGTGGCAGCTAATCTTTAATTCTTATGAATGATACCCTTTAAAAAAATACAATTTTAACTGAACGTCTGGATAATAAATAAAAAAAAAATGTTTTGTAAATTTTCTCTGCAAGAAATATTGATAAATTTGTCAATTTTAATTGAACTTCTTTATAATTTTAACTGAACGTCTGGATAATAATTAAAAAAAAAGTTTTTTAAATTTTCTCTGCATAAAAATTTCTTCAAAAACTATTTTTGTAATAGGGTTTTCTGACAAAAGAACCCTGATGAAATATTTAAAATGGAAGAAGAGTTAACAAAAATATTATCTGTTTGTCACAGAAGGTTGAAGTTGTTAAGTAATATTTGTTGTATTTGGTTTGGTAATTTACAATAGATACTTTGTATCTAAATTTGAACGTAGTGTAGCAGGGTTAAACATTTTTGCTATGTTTCCTCTTGCTTCTGCAAGTCTGGGTCTGTAGCTATTGAACTAATAGAGAAATATCTAAGAATTGCAGAAAGGAAGACTGGATATTGAGCTGCTTAATCTGTTTCGAACCACTTGCTGTATAATAAGCACTTACGGATCCGGGGGGTTCTGGTGTCCTCGTTCCTTGGTCAATTATTGGCGTCCTTTTCAAATTGCCTCCCCCCAAATTTTACCTACTGGCGTCCTTGTCACATGCCCCTCAAGATTTTGCTCTAGATCTGCCCCTGATAATTAGTCTGGGGGCTTAGGTGATACAATAAAGGGAAAACAAATTAAGTAAGCCAGTCCAATCCTTTCGTGCAAAAAATATGCCAAACAGTTAATCTGAAAGGACATAAATATTATGGAATTTCAGTTAAATCAGAAAAGTAACGAAAAATATAAATAAATAAAAGTATTTGGAAGTTAGCTGTCCCTCATTGGTTCGAAATATTCAATTAGTCCAAGAGCTGTGTTCTATATTTTAAACAATATATTAAGGTTCAAAATTAAAAGTAATGCCGAAAATAAAATAAATTATTTCAAAAAGCAGATATGAAATTGTCAACTCTTCCTTCATTCAAAATAATTCATGGCACCAGAGTAGTATTCTGCGGTTTAATTTTTTGAATGTTCAAAGACTGAAAGCATGGTAATAAATTATTTAAACACCATTTTTATTAAAAAGCTATTTTGATTTAATTAAATATAGTCATTATCAGGGTTATTCATACTTCCTGGGAGTATTTATTTTCATTTAAATAGAAAATAGTGATACAGAAAAGGAATTTAAAAAAGAAAAGGTATATGAAGATTATTAATAGAAAATATGAAACTGGGAGTTGTTTAGATTTTTATGTAAAGATTAGAAATTGATTCTTTTTTATTATTTGACTAGCCGCCCATTTTGGAAATATGACTTTATGAGCGAAATTCGTTGAAATGCTGGAAATTGAGGGCTAAAATGAGTTGAAAAGAGGGAAATTTTAAGTCACTATAGGTAATTTAGGCTCGGCAATTTGTATTTTACTATTTTTAACGTACTCGATTTTATTATTCTATCATACTTTTTTTTAATTTGTTGCAAAGATATGTTACATTTTTTAAACTGTTTCTTTGGAAGACTAACTTTCTATTTACTTAGATAGCATGTTCTTAAATAGTTAAGGTAATCTTTCGTAATTTATGCAATTACATATTAAAATGGCTAAACTTTATACTCTTTCCTGTGATTGTTTTAGGTTTATTATTTTTCCGCTGTTCTAAGTTTTATTTTTTCAGCGACGATCATGTTATTGTTTGATGGATGAGATTCAGCTTTATCCATCTATCATATTACATTTTGAAATTTGCTTTACGTTTTTAGACAGAAAAATACATTGAAAATTGGTAGTTCTTGCTTGGTGAATGGATAGATGTGAGACTAATAAATGTACTGATATAAGTATCTTGTCCTTTCTGTAAAGTTGCGGTTTAAGCTTGAAGCAAAATAACACTGTTTCACACGGAACAAAACGTTAAATTGTCCTTGTTTTAACTTCTGTTTCAAGGTAGGGAGTCCTTGGATTTGAATTTTTTTTTGGTATTTACGCTTTTGTTTTGTACTATAATAAATAAGAATATTTTCACTGGTCTGTAGGATGTATTACTTTTTCTAAAATATTTTATGTGCATGGAAGAGAAGGCTTCGCTATGTTGAGATTGACTAAGGACCAGCTTTATAACTGTATGTTTTGTATTTATCAGAGTAGATTGTCCTATAAACACCCTGTCAGAATCCCTGGTAGAACCAGCTGTATAAGTATTTATTTCATATTTAGCGGGGTAGATTGCCGTGTAATCTATTATCGGACCTTACAAGGCTTGCTGTTTGCCAAGAAGTCATTTCATATGTGGGTATTTGACTCGCTGTTGCTTTTTATTGAAATTTTAAATGTACGTTAGAAATGGAAACTAAGCAGGAACTCCCTTTATTATGGCAGGTGCATATACCGATTCATGTGGTATTGAAGTGATAAGGAAGCATGTTGCAGCGTATATTGAAAAACGAGATGGTGGCATTCCAAGTGACTATTCAAACATTATTTTGAGCAATGGGGCATCAGAAAGCATAAGGGTATGATATTTCTAGCTTTGGTTCTTTTAGCTTTTCATCATTCATGATTTGGATTTATTATGTAGGTTTATCCTTCTTCGTCCTTTTATTTTACTAGAAACCGAAGTCTTACTCCGTTTTAGAATCATGAAAATTCCTCCCACCCCTTCAAGCGTTCTTAGCCCCTTCTCAAAAATAGATATGGGTAACTGTTAATTATAAGGATTAGATTAATCCTTATGAAATATACCAAAATATGATGGTAATATAATACTTTAGAAATAAAATTATGGAAACTACGACAAAGAATTCTGGAAAGCAGGCCGCGCAGAACAAATTATATTAAATACTTAACCTAACCCCTAACCACCTCTTCACGTCAAATATTTAATTAAAATATAACTACATCGTAGTTTTTCTCATTCAGAACAAGCAAATCATAACCGATTGCAGGGAGGCAAAGGGAAGAACTCCTATGACAATGGTACCTTTAGACTGTGATCAAGCTATGTGCTAGTTTTCAGATATGAAATGCCTGTCCTCGGGTATCTGATTCTGAACCCTGTCTAAAAGGCACCTAGCAAAGACAATAGAAACTGTTTTATACCTCTAGCACCAGATACAGGAACTCTTAGATTATGAAAATACGATCCAATGCTAGATAGTAAAACCAATATCAAACGCGCATCACATTCATCACTTAATGCTACATAACAATTTAATTGGATTTCTTGCTTGCTCCCTTCAAGAGCATTAACTTTTCAAACATAGTATCTCCAAGCATTTTCCGTTTTGGGGCAGAAATTCCTCCACCAGCCGTAAACAGTTGCTCTGCGGGTGCAGACGAGCGAATTATGCAGTTAAATTTTCTGCAGACTTTCATTGCCCTTGGACAGTCCTTTAGCATGGTTAGTTCTTTTTGCCTATCAGCCACATATGAAAGAACCTCCCCCTTCATAATATTTTCATCGTGTTCACGATTCTCTGAATTGTTTGCAGTAGTTTGTCATTATTGTCAAAGTATTCATCACTAGAAAAGTAGCTAGCTCTGTCAGTTCTGCCAGCCTCTTTAACAGCTTTGGTATGTTCAACCTTTCTTACTTCTCCTACCAATCTTTCAACTTTCTAAGCTTCTTTGCAAAAGATCGAATTGAATAGTGAATTGTACCAAAATAGCACTTTTCCCCCTTGAAGGATATCCAGCGCAACCGCTAATGGCTCTATTGACTTTCATGTATTCTTATAGAAAATCTGCGTCACGAGAATGAAACCTAGGTTTCTGTAAAGCATCCCAGACGTCATTAGGCTTCAATTTTTTATGGCCATCCATCAAACGTTTGGCAGTGTCATATTTCAAATTCGTCGAGATATCACAGGTCTGATGATCTTTCTATCGCATACCTTTTTGACAGCATCTGCGGCTTTTGAGCTCTTGTTAACAGCATCCCAGAGAGCAGTACAGTTGGTAAAAGCGGCATAGTACTACCGCTTATATGCAACATCATGCAACGCTGTAACAGCATCTGCGGATACAAGCAAATTGAGTTCTCTCCAACATTTAAAAACGAGAATAAGTCATTTTGACCTGCTTCATCTTCGTTCTCATCACTACTTACTTGACCCTCATCACTGGAGATTGTCGGAAATTCTCTAAATGCTTTATTGAAGTTTGAAGCCTTGTCAGTGAATGCTCAGCGTACCTTTCTTTCAACTGCAATTTTATATCTCGCAAAGACACCATTCAGTTGCTCAGCGATTTTTTCGTAAGTATGTGTCTTTAAAGCGTGAACATGCAAGAGTAAAATATTTCCACCTAAGATCTTCGTCAAGCGAATGAACGGTCATTCCGAAGTCGCTTTTCTTGTTAGCATTCAATGTTAGCTGTCAATTCAAACGCACGAATCATAGCCTTTTGTACTCCACAGCTGATATTTTTCCGTTAATATGAAAAATTGTCCATTCAAAACGAAAGGCAATTGAACATACTCAGTGGTTTCCTTGTTTAAAGTTTCAGTTACTGGGCACTACTTCAGAAAAGGAGAATCCCTTGGTAGACGATTCAAAGACGTCACAGTGAGCGTCTTCCCATTAAAAGTTGTTATTGAAATTAGACACTGATTTAAAAGTACTTGAGTACTTAAGTATCCTCAAGTACTTCTATTTTTTACTTAAATATGAATATTAAGTACTTTCGGAATCTTTTACTTAAGTAGAGTAAAAGTACTGAGATAATTTACTTAAGTAATTACTTAAGTACTTTTACTTAATTAATTCCCAACACTGCTACTAACGCGACCATGATAACAGAAATAATGGTTGCATAGAAAACAATTGAACCATATGCAGCAACGTCAAAATAAAACATCGCTAACGTTAAACAAATAGCAATGAATAAATAAAAACAAAATATTTTAAAAATCTATAAAAAACACTAACAAACATTAATGAAGATGAATTATAAAATTACTAAAGTTGTGTATTTACTTTGGTGAAGTAAACATTAAACATTAGGACGAATCAATTTATATTGTCATCATCCTGCTTGAACAGTGTCGTAGCTAGAGTATTTTTGTTGGGGGGGGGGAAGAGGGGGTGCTATTGAAGTAGGTGCCATTCAAGTGGTAGGGAAAAAAAGTAGCTATTTAACAAACACGGTTCTTGGTGAATTTGAAAACATTACCCCATACATTATAAACACACATTAAACAATCATACATATAAGTGCTGGTGCTTGGCTTTTTACTAAAATTGTCAGCAATGAGCTGCTGCAGATGACAGTAGTATAGCGTGAACAAGCTTTTGGGTGGGTGAAGGCGAATGTCGTATACACTTGACTTTTTTCAGCCAGATTCATTACTAGTGCTGCACTACATATCCCCCATCCACTTCCCCAAACCCCAATGCTCAGCACAGGATGCTCAATCTCATAATTGAACCAAGCTCTATTCTAATAACCCCGGATATCGTGCTATTCGTTTGCTCGTAATTTTGAATGGATTTTGACTCTGTAAGATTTAATTTGTTGTACTAAACCTTTAATATACGTAATTTATTGAATTATTAATTATTATTTTTTACTGAATTGATTTGTGTCGGGTTCACTGATTTATAATAATAAATAGCATTGATATCAGCGGGCCACATAAAGTCGAAACAAAAATCAAGGTAGCGCAATAGCACTGTCTAAGTAAAGATACAGGATAAGTCAAAGTATTACCACAGACTGTTTAAAATTATATTGTGACACATTCCCTCATTTAAATAGCGACCGTATTCCAAATTTGAAAGTATTCGAAAAATAAAGTTAGAATTATTAAATTATCCGTTGGGAATTGTTTGACAAAGAATATCCAGAAAATCTAAACAATTATTGACATCATTGTGGCAGAAACCTTAAACTAATTAAAAATTTCCAGGGATGCCAATTAGAAGGGAAAATTGTCTTCTAGAGTTTTAAAATCACCTTCCCCTTTTTACCTTTGTTTAAAAGAACGATTTCTATAAAAACTCCACAAAAATTTTTCTTGTGTGAATCAGGGTGTGTGGGGTAGGCTATAGATTTCCGGAGGGGGGTTACACTGAATCACGAGCAAAGCTCGGTCTTATAGTGCTGCATGATAAAACTGAAAAAAAAGAATGGGCTGGTACCGCTTATACGCGCACACAAATTTCTAAATTGTGAGAAAAATACACATATTTTGTTCAAATTCTTTTTTCTATTCTCAGTAGACATTTCATACAGCATGCTGAGGCAAAGGTAAATGTCCCACAAGTAGAGCTGGCGTTGTGCGAAATACGACTAGTTTCAATCACAATTCTTAGCTCATTTATGCCTTTTGGAGCTGGTTAAAAGAAATATTTAGAAAAGTGAAAATAGCAAGAAGTCAACATGGTAATATACGTAGAGGCACTTCTACATTTTTGGGTAACTATGTGAACCCGAAACGTAAGGAATAGGACGTTATCAGCACTTATTAGGCAATTCAATTAGAAATAAGAGAATTTGGGGCTATATTGGATTTGCCGTTAAATACTAAAAATAAAATAAAAAAAATTAAATGATTCCTGGAGCGGATCCCCCTCTACCAAACCCATACCCAAACTACAACCGATTTGACCTATCTAGTTATAGTACGAAGTTCATTATAAAAAGCACAAAGTCTTATTTTTCTTTTTCAATTATTTCTTTTTCATTCAGCAAATTATGTTCACTGTTTATTTACCTTCTTGTTCTTCAATGATTCTATTTCTGTCCTATTTGCAAATTTAGAGGGTGTATTCATTTCCACTTTTGAAAGTTTTAAAACTGGAGAATCTAATCCTGAACTGATAGATTTTAGGAATTAAAAGCACGTTAAAAATCAGGGAAAAACTTGACCTGAGCAACTGTGGCAAAACAGGAAGCATAGAACATTTTTCAATTTTCGATTAACTAGGCTAACATTTTTACTTGATGATAAGGTTTCAAAGGCGGTACATTTGGAAAAATGTTTATGTGGAACATATTATGAAGTGTAATGGACCCCTATTTTTCTCGTTTTCCCTATGTTAAGAACGAGCATTTAATTGAAGCAACTGTTAGCAACAGTTGCAACTGTTACGATTGAAAATATGATGGACTTTGAAACTAATAAACAGGCATGCGGTGCTAGTAAACATGCATCCATCAAAAAAGCAATGGCTGACCTGAATAAAAATCCAAACTCTTACATGGAAACTGCTGCTAGCCTTGGCATTGAGAAGGAAGTGCGGCTTGAGATTTCTGAACTGAGAGCGGAGATTTCGCAGGCTAATGACTCAATTAGTGATATTGTTAAGAAAAATATAGCAAAGGAGCTCGGTAAGGTCAAACTCTCACAAGATGACCTTGAGAAAATAACACAAACTGTTAATTCATCCGTTATGTTGGAACTTAAAAGTAGCCACGAAAAATTAGTGGATCGAATCGGAGCGCTGGACTCTAAAGTCGATTTCTTAGCACAAGCATTGTCAAACCTGCAGTATGACTTCGATGAAATGCAACAAGCTAGTAAGCCTTCCTACGTAGTTATTTACCACCTACCTGGTCTGAATGAAACAACAAGGCATCCCATAAATAATGTGCTAGACTTAATAACAAACAAACTAGGTCTACGATCGGTGTCCGATTCTGACATTGTGGATGTTAATATTTTGGGAAAGCCCAGTAGTATTCCCCCTCCCCCCCCCGTTGAAGTCGGATTTAAAAGCCCAACAGTTGCAAGAGAAGTATTGAAAAATCGGAGCAAGCTGAAAGGATCGAAATGTTTTGTAAGTGAAAGCCTTACTCGTCTTAGACAGGAAGTTCTAAATGCTGCTAGGGATGTAGTGGGTATGAGAAATGCTTGGTAAGTGCAGGGCCCGTCTGGCGATCAAGTAGTTAGAATTAAGGACCTATCAGAAGTTGAATCGCTAAGCCGTCTTCAAGAAGCCAGGGTTCTGGCTAACAGACACGAGAGTGACTAAATTGCTTTGGTGACAGTAAGGTGAACTTTTTGTTTCAAGATGTCTCTGCTGACTAGTAGACTATCTGATCTTGCAGGAAATTACTTTAATTTAGCTAATGTATGTGAAAGAGGCCTTTGCGAACGTGATGGTGGGAATGAAAAAGTGAGTTCAGACCTCAATATTCCGGTATCTAAGTATATTGATCCCTGTGATCTGAGGCAAATTAAATCATCGAGTGATTTTATCATAGCCACGTATAATTGTCAGGGGCTTGAAACTGCGTTTGATACACTACTTACCACAGTTAATGAAAGTAATCTTTGTTTTGATGTAATATCACTAACTGAGACTTTCTTGGGTAAAATTTCGCCTTTAAGTATGTATTCACTAGGAGGTTATTCTTTTTATTATAAAAATAGACCGCAGATGCGGAAAGGTGGATTAGGAATTTACGTGGGGAATGATATTTCTGGAACTGTAGAAGATACTTTAGGTGTCTGGGTTGAAGGTCAGTTTGAGTCTTTTGTTTTTAATGTAAAAAAAGTATGATGTTGAAATTTTGATTGTTATTATTTACAGGACACCTAGTTCTAAACCCACGGAAACGTCTCAGCATTTTGAGAATCTTTGTCAGAATTTAGGGTCGTGTAAAAAGCCGTGTATGCTAATGGGACAGTTCAACCATAATTTATTGGAGCTAGGAAATAATATGAATGCGGAATTTTTAACAACTATGCTATCATTTAGTTTTTTCCCGTCGATTAACATCCCCACACGAATTACAGAACGCACAGCCACACTTATTGATAACATATTAATTAGTGAAGATATTTTGTGACCGGCTGAAATCATCAAATGTGCTAATTGAACCAGGTTCGGATCATCTTGCGTTTGTAACAGTTTCGTTTAGCGATTTATCATCATATCCAAATGACCAGCATAAAATTGAAGAGAAAATATTTGTTTTCAATGAACCAAATTTAAATAAATTAAAAGATCATTTAAGAAAACTAGAATGGAGCGATGTTTTGAGTCAGAATGACCCTGAAGTAGGTTATGTTTGTTTTTTGATAAGATTCGTGAAGCAATGCACAAGTGTTGTAAGATTGAAGAACCACATGAGAATAGATCGAAAAAGAAAAATAATTTTAAACCTCCGTGGTTAAGAAAGGAATTACAAAACATAAAATCAAGAAACAAGCTTTATAGTAGAATGTTGAAGAAACCGTCGAATGAAAATCGAGATATTTCTGTTAGTTATCGAAATGTTGTCAATAAGAAAAAACGAGATGCTAAGAAGAATTATTTTTTTAATGCCTTTGAACTTGCAAAGAATGATGTATCTTCAACATGGAAAATTATTAATCGAATTTTGAGGCCAAATAAACATAAAGATAATGAGATCCCTAAGGAGATAGTTAACCCGAATGGGGAAAGAATAGGAAATTATCAATCTATAGCTGATAGTTTTTGTAAATTTTTTACTGAAATTAGTCAAAATATTTCATCACTATTTGATAATGATATTGACATAGAAGACGGAAGTAAAATTTCTTCAAATTTTGATAATGATGGAAGCATTTTTGTTTTTGAACCGGTTTCCACAAATGATTTGGAGAAGATAGTGAATTCTTTGGGACCATCAGAGGCTCTGGAATTGATCACATGCTGAAACGGGTTCTAAAACATGTTTTGCCGGTGATATCTCATATTTTGATTTTTTTAATCAATTTGTCTTTTCAAAAGGGAATTGTTCCAAAAGGTCTAAAGAAAAGCCGTATTATACCTTTATATAAGTATGGAAATAAGGAAGAGATACATAATTACCGCCCTATTTCAATTTTACCAGTTATTTCGAAGATTTTGGAAAAAATAATGTATGATAAAATAAGTAAATTTGCGGAAGAAAATGAAATAATACCACCTAGCCAATATGGATTTCGGAAAGGGCATTCGACGGATCACGCCATTAACCATTTTATTTGTAAAGTGAAAGATCTTCTAGATACGGGTTTTTATGCCTCAGCTTTATTTATTGACCTGTCGAAAGCATTTGATACAGTAAACCATAATCTTTTAGTTAGAAAGTTAAAGCGTTATAAATTTCCACCGTGGATTGTTAGTTGGATTGAGTCATATCTATCAGGTAGGTCACAGGTCGTTATAGTTGGACCAAAAAGATCACGAGAGCACCTAATAACTTGCAGAATTCCACAGGGGTCGATTTTAGGACCACTCCTTTACCTCATTTATACCGCGGATTTTATGAAAGATTGTTTGACAATATCATTCGCAAATGATACAGTTTTATTATTCCGAGCTTTAAGTGTTGAAACCCTTTTTAAGACCATGGAGAGCGCGTTGAATGATCTAATAAAATATACGAGGAGTAACCGTTTATTGATTAATATTAAAAAAACAAATTATATGATTTTTTCTACTATTAAAAAGGTAAACACTGAACTATCTTTAACAGCTGATGGACATTTAATATATAGGGTTTCAAAATTTAAATATTTAGGTGTAATCATTGATGAATTATTGTCATGGAAAGAACATGTAAATTGAATATCTATAAAAATTGCAAGAGGAGCTGGGATTTTGTATAGACTCAAAAATTTCCTTCCGCAAAAAGTTTTACGAACCCTTTATTTTACTCTTGTTTATCCATACATTCAGTATAGCATTTACGTTTGGGCGTATTCTTTCTGTTATAATTTAAAGAGAATTCAAATCATACAAAATAGTGCTGTAAAGTCAATTTATTTTAATAGACTTAATACTAAAGAAGTTTTTCTTAAATCTCAGTTGCTAACAGTAAGACAAATTTGTCAGCTCCAAACTGCCGTTTTCATGTATAAATACTTTTTTCAAATTATTGGGGGGGGGGCTCCCCCCCCCCAATTTTTTCATATTTATATCTGTTTTCTTATTTTATTGAGTTCTACCTGTTTTAATATTTTTAACATTTTATGACCAATTTCAGTTTAAATAATGACGAATGAATGAACCCGCTAATCAACCCGCTAAGAGAGACAGAGAATATCAAGAGAAAAACTGGATGCCTAAGAGTGTGATGGCAATCTAGATAACGGTATAAATATATTTTGGAAAATCTTGGGAGACGGTTAAAGCAGAAGCTTTAAAAATAATGGGATAGAGGGGGAGTTTTGGCTATGTGATGCCCTCTGACCGCTTGACACTGTGACGACCCTGTATTAGAAGTTTACTTGTTAAAACTTTTGCAGTCAATTTTCGCTGTGCATTTTTGAGGATACACTAAAACTTTTATAATAACTGCTAAGAATCGCTTACTTCTCGTTCCTTTTTATTTTAATGTGCTTATGGGATAACCTTTGAATTGCTCTCTTTCAGGCTGTAATGAAACTTCTTATAAATAAATCAAAAGATGGATTAAATAATGGAGTTATGATTCCTAAGCCGCAATATCCACTATATTCAGCATCAATCGCAGAATATGGCTTAGAGCAGGTAACTTTTTATTATATATGATTCATTGAAATATCCGAAATGAAGCAAAACACCTGACAAACAACTTTTTGGACAGCTATTAGTTCAAGTTGAAGCACTTTAAATCCATCCAAGGAAGCTACTGGATAATACCCTCCCTCCCTGCCACTGTTTTGTTAGTGCCGTGAATATGATTACCTCCTTCTTGTCTCCGGTAACAATAAGTGCAATTTTGAATTGTTCTGCCAAATCTGATCACATTGGTGCACCAGTAAAGAGATGGGAATGTTGATTAGAAGTACTCATTGTTTAAATTTAGATTTAATTATCTTTAAAGATTAATTTCTATCAGTTAGCCAGGCTATATAGTGATAAATATATTCATTTTTTTTCTCGAAGGCTGAGATTGGTATTAGTGCTTTAACTATTGTCCGGTTCCTCTTTTGGCTATTAATTTTTTTTTTTTTTAAACTATGACATATTCAGCGTTTTCTCAGTAATAGCTGTTAAACATATTCAACTTGGTTGATAGTCATTTTGGGAATATTTTAACTTGAATTTAAAATGAATATTCTTACTATTGTTATACACAGACGCTCTCATACACGTAAAAGTTGCATTTAGAAAAAGAACTCTTTAAATACATTCTGAATGTAATCATTTTAGGGATCCATGTATTAATGTACAGTTAATTTTTATTTTATATTATTAATTGGATGGTAATATTATTAACCATAGGAGTTTAAGTGAGAAAAGAATCATATACCTTAAAAGTTAGATTTAAAACTTAAAAATTTTAATCATTAGGTTATTTTATTGCCTTTGGTACCTTTTTGTGATTCCTTATGTGCTTTAAATGCGACCTTATACTTTGGTTGCAGCTTACCATCTGATCTGACGCTGGTAACAAAATATATGTATCCTCGCCAGGTACGTTTTACATGCCAATAAGGAGATTGAGTTACGACCCATAGACTAGTTTACTAAAGCCAAGGGTCACTATAAATGGTTTTATTGCAGCTCAACCCTCGAATAAGTGAACCCTCGTGCATCTGACCCCAGGTGCAACTGAACATCCGTTGAACTGAACATCCGTTGAACTGAACCCCCGTGTAACTCAACCCTCGTTTGACTGAAACCTCTTTACATTTAGAAAAAGAACTCTTTAAATACATTCTGAATGTAATCAACTTGAATGTTGCAACTGAACCCCCGTTTAACTCGACCTCATTCAACTGAACTCTCATACAAATCAACCCCTGTGCAATTGAACCCTCGTTCAACTGAACCCTCGTTTAACTGAACCCTGTGCAATTTGACCCGCGTTTACCTGAACACTCGTGCAACTAAACCCCCGTTTAACTTATTCCTTGTGCAACCAAATTCCCGTGCCACTCAGGCCCATTCAACTGAATCGTCATCCAACTCAACCCTTGTTTAAAGGAAAACTTGCTGTTAATGCCGATTCAGGAATGATAACTATTGTTCAAACAGTTCTTAATAGTAAAAGTTTATTGCCGAAACAAATTTATGGACATTTTTAAAAAGAACTGGAAATGCTGACAAATCTCCATTTTTCTGTTTTATTTCTCCAATATTAATAGGGCACTAGAACATCGCAGAGAGCTGTTTGAGGTCGTATGAAAGGAAATGTCTAAATTTACGAGCTTTTTTAGTTTCGTTATGACAGCACCATCATAAAATGCCTTATGGCACCACAATGCGATTTTAGTATTATTCCGGGAGTCTAAAGGCTTGAAACTATAAATGGTCTACCACTGAAACCTCCATGATCGAAAGCCCTTAAACTGTTGTTTAAAATCCCCCTCTTGAAAACTCCATTCCCAGTCACCGTTGCAAATGGAAAAAGAGTTTTGGAAAACTACCAAGCGAAAAAAAAAAAATCATTCAAATACAAAGCTGATTTGTTAGTGATAGGTCCTATTTGTTTTCATTTCAACAAAAAATTAATTACGAAACGAATTCTAGCGAATTGTGAAAAAGTGCTTGATATCCGAATGTGTCTTCTTTTTCTTTTTTCTCCAGCACTAGTTGGTCACTGGAACATCATAGGGGGCGCTAAAATGGGCGACATCCGAGGTTAACGTAAATAGTGTTTTATTTCACTCATCCCGTAAAGGCGGGTGTCATTTCCTGGTTGATCTTAAGTGGAATGACCCAAATAAAATGCTTTGACGTAACTTAAAAAGTCAAAGCGAAAGATCTTAGGGAGCCGGTATAAAATCAGATTTTTCATCCTTGGAAAATTCTTACCCTAGCACTAATTGAAAAGCCCATAGTTTGTATAAAAAAAAGAAGAAAATTATCGGGCTATGATTTTCGCGATACACTCATTCCTGAAAATTTGTCTCAATGTGGAAAAGCTCTGGGGTTACCCAAACTGGCAATTTAAGTTAGAAACTGCGAATGCAGCGACAAGCAAATTTTAAGTTTCTAATCAGCGCTGCTTCAAACTTATTCTTAGGACTTAGGTTGAGTTGAGTCAAACAGGGCTTGATTTAAAAGGGGGCTGTGTTACATAAGGGTTGATTTAAACGGAGGTTGATTCATTTGAATGGCATTAGGCTGCACAGGGGTTCAGTTAAATGGGGTTGAGTTGCATGGGGGTCCAGTTAAACAGGGGTTCAGTTGCACGAGAGTTCTGTTGCATGGGGGTTGAGTTAAATGGGGTTTAGTTAGATGGGTTTCAGTTGCACGACCGTTCAGTTTCACGATGATGAGATATACGGGGGTTCAGATGCACGAGGATTCAGTTACATTGGTTCAGTTGCAAGGGGCTCAGTTTTCTCGCACACCACTATATATTATGCTAGGAAAGAAAAAAGTTCACAAAATATTGCCATTCAGGTCCGTTCAATATGCCTAATATTGACAAAACCGTTCTTTTTTTTTAACATATCTAATAAGTTCTCACGTCAAATCCTATTCTTTCATCAACTTGTGTAGAAGCTTTTCTACACAAGCTGTTTAACTTTTAAGATCGGGTATGATATACTCACCTGTAAGCAGCTGTTTTTTTTTATTTTGCTAAGTATCTATATCTTCGACAGCCTACCGCTAATTTTGCCGTGATATTAATAGATTTTCACATAATTTCTGTTTTTGCAAGATTTACGTAGAAGAAGTAGCCATTGTTATATATAAAATTATGTATTACCACGATATTGGGTAAGAATTGAATGACGAATTTTCTTTTCGATCTTTCTTGGTAGATTTTTGTGGGGTGTGGTCAATTTAATTTCTGAATAGTTGAAGTATTCCAACTTTTCCTCTCGTTGCTCGGGGAGTAAAATTTTCATGAAAATATTTATTGACCGTTTTTATGGTTCACCTGAACAATCCAAAATCACAGCAGGTTGTGTAGGTTTCTCAATACTTTGAGTAAGATGACCGAGTGACCCGGATTGAGTGAGGCTTCCTTATTTTCTATCCCACATTTTAGGTTCTTCTCCTTTTTTCTTGCCTTAAAGGAAAGAATTATGTTCAGGCTAACTTCAAGTTAGATGCAAGACCTTTATTTTTTATTTTTTTTTAGTGAGTGCGGTTGCACCATCATTAATTGATAATGTTCTGCTAGTCTTAACAATCACATGGTTATCAGCTATAAGGATGATAATGCCATGCAACGAATTCCCCTATGGCAGCACAACCTGATATTGAGGTAAGGAACAGTCAGCAACCTTATACTGACTCTAAGAAAAGGTGCTGGTAACCATAAAAGAAGCCTGGTGCCGTTGCCTTGCAGCACCTATCCTGCTCAGACGCTGAAGACAGGGTGGTCAACCACCTATGTACCTGACCAGGTCCAACCTCTAGTATGCATGATTACTCACCCTGGTGTATTATTTGATGACATCTAAGAAACATTTTAAATTCGTCTCGAATTAAGGCACAATTCGTAAATTACTTTCAGTATATTTTGTTTAATTAAATTCCCGAAAACTTTGTCTTTGTAATGTATGCGTTCGTTTTTGATGCCCGTCTAGCTATATTTACCATACAATTTCCTTAGTGCTGATATGAGTTTCACAAAATTTTCTTTTCAAGTTGAATTACTATTTGGACGAGGACAACGGTTGGGGTTTGGATATAAGTGAATTGGAGCGTTCAGTCAACGAAGCAAGAAAGCGATGCAACCCAAGAGCAATAGTTATTATTAATCCTGGAAATCCGACTGGACAAGTTTTATCACGACAAAATATTGAAGATGTCATAAAATTTGCTCACAGAGAGAAGCTTTTCATTTTTGCTGATGAAGTTTATCAAGAAAATGTATACGCTAAGGGCAGTCAATTTCATTCTTTTAAAAAGGTTCTGATGGAACTGGGTGCGCCCTACTCGGGAATGGAAATGGCCTCGTTTCTGTCATCTTCAAAGGGTAGAGTACTCATTTTTATGTTTGGGAAAAGATCATTTTGCGTTCTACAATTTTCCTAGTACTTAAATAAACTCAGTTGATAAAACTGTCATGTAAAAGATGCTTTCAAGTTTAGCACTCCCCCCCCCATTTTTAAACTTACGAATTTCACTACTAAATTTCGTCTTATTGACAAAGACACAGAGATCAGCATATCTTCGTCGTTTTTTTTATGAATTTCTACGATTTTTTTTTGTCCCTTTTTGTCCGATTTGTCCCTTTTTTTTAAGTAGAAAAGGCTAGGATAGAGTTGTTCTGAGCTGTATGAAGATCATGCGGAATAATCGTACAGAATGTAATATTATATCGGACTGTGGCTGGGAACCTCTGTGCCCGTATGTCATGGTCCAATTTCTCTGTCCACCTGACAGTGCAAAATGTCATTTTGATCTTGCAAAACTGTTCTTGGTTCTTACTTAAATTAATTAAAAAAAACTTCCGAAAAAGAAGTTTTTCAAAGAAAAGTAAAAGCCGTCTTAAACTTCAGATCAGTAGATAGATCTTCAGACCTGTTAAAATTCAAACTAAAAACGACAAGAAATTCCTATTAAAGAATAGATGAAACCCAAAACAAACAGAAATTAAATACACAATCATTGCAAAAAAACATACAACAAGTACTAATGTAAATAAAAAAATAACAAAAATTACTATTTAAGAATAAATGAAACCCAAAACTAACAGAAATTAAAAAAAAAAGGCATAGCAAACAAATATACAATAGGCACTAATATAAATGAATAAATAAAGCTTAAAACGAGTGAAACTTAAATTGAATATGCAAATCAATCTTGAAACAAACAAAAATCACTGCAAAAAAGAGTTTGGGTTTTGCCTCCTTCTCTCACTGTAAAAGTCTAAAGCCTACTCCGTCATTGGCGCTCCACTGAAAACGAATAATATTACAAATATTTTATTTTCCAGTTATTACAGCATTGAAAATGAGAATTACAGCGAAATAAAATCTTGAACTGATTATCTTTCAACAATTTATATCATTATATATCAAATATTCAGTTTGATTTTATTTGTACTTTCCAAGACTGTTCAAGACACATATAGTTTTCAGTAAGCGTCAATGACGCAGTAGGTTTTAGACTTTTACAGTGAGAGAAGGAGGGCATATAATATGGACAGCGACTGTTACTTGTAAAAACAGTAATCTTAGTTCACGGTGTCATCCACCAATAACACCTAGCAGCAAATAATTTGGGTGATAGATTACACCAATCACTTCAACTAGTGTTAATACAGCCAACAGAAAATGAACCAATGCATTGAATACGCGTTTGTTTGCGCAATGTTGCGATGAAAATGTTAAAGACTTCCAATGATTACCCTTACATACAGGGGCGGATCCAGGATTTTTTTAGGGGGGGGGGGCACAATAGGTTGATCCGACAAACTTGCTTTAGGAGCAAGTTTAATTAACGCAAACTTGCGTTAATTAAGTAAATTAAACCACTTTAGTTTACGTTAGGGGGCGCCCCCTCCCCCCTCTGGATCCGCCACTGCTTACATACTGAAGTACGCTGGGTGTCAAAAGGTGCTTGTTTAAAAATGTTTTACTCAATTTTTTAATCAGTTATAGAGTTTCTGGAAAGTATGAATTAACATTTAAAAGAAAACCTGAAAAATTTGAAAGCAGACATCGCCTGTTTGACAATTTTTTTTAATGTCATTAACTTACAATAACAAGGAGGCAGCCTCAATTAAAAGAAAAAAAAAGGTGTAATGTCAGCTTTTCTTGGAAAATTGTAATATATGAAGCAAAACATTATTTGACGTAAATTTTCCCGATTTTAAAACTTGTCACAGGTAGAATGCTTTGCTGAGGATATTCAGACATACGTTCAACATTTAATTGCCCTGAACGGTGACTTAAAGATCAGATTTGAAGATATTCTGACGATGGAAATATCACTATGGATCATA
Organism: Artemia sinica; assembly: GCA_027921565.1. Lineage (NCBI taxonomy): Eukaryota > Metazoa > Arthropoda > Branchiopoda > Anostraca > Artemiidae > Artemia > Artemia sinica. The sequence goes on from CM051265.1 coordinate 42,989,395, forward strand.
AATTCATTTGATAGAAAAGTGCAAAATTTGATACTGCAATAGGAGCTCGAGCATAGTACTAATGAGGATCTGAAGGTGAAATTTAAAAGAGGGTATCAAATATTTCGGCTGCAGGCAGAAATACCGAAAAAATATCCTGGACTGTGGGGAATTGCAATAAAGCTTTGATAGCATTTCCCTCGTCACATCTTGTCAAAAAGTTTTAGTTCCGTTACAGACCTTAACCAAAAACATGTAGATTACTACAGAATGGAACGATTCGCAGTTATTTCTAACAAAATTGAAGCCAGTTATTGACAATTGGCTGTCGGTCCATCAACTATATACCTCTCACTAAAATTAAGACTGTTTTTTGATTGTCATTGTAGAAGTTACGTTTCATTTTTTAATGTTTAATTTTATTTATATTATAACTGTTATCATATTAAAATGTAATATGAAAACAATAGTAATTAATAGTGTGATAATTAAGTATTTGAATAAATACAACACAGAAAATATACTTTTTTTTTGTTATTCTGAATGGGGAGTTTTCTAAAGAAGGTAAGTGAGAATTAGTTGGTTTCTTGTGCTATGAGCAGTGATAAAAAGGTAAAGTTGGATGGAATCCCTTTTATGACTGCCCAACTTCACTTTTGAATATCCACTCACTGTAAAATCAATTAACCAATTAATTCTTACTTTCTGTTTCAAATACTGTTAGTTTCTGGTTGGAACTCGACCGCAACAAAAATCTCCATTCTTAGTTCTAATCTTCACATTTTTTTTCTCGAGTTTTGGGAATATAGTAGAAGCTTAGCTGCTGGGGGTCCACCAGAACCAGTGTATTTTTTGAAAGGGGTTTATGAGAAAGAAAAGTTTGGGAACCTCTGCTTTCAAGGGATGTAAATTGCCTTAAAATTTAGCTGTGGGAGAGGGGATCAGTGTAATGTGGTGTAAATCAACACAAAACAGTTATTGCAATAGTTTTTAACAATTTCTAACACATTATATTAGTTTTAACACTCTTTGTAGTCATTTTGCAATTGTCAAATAGATTTTTTTTTAATTTGACATATATAAAACTGCAAAGCGAAAATGAATAATTGTCAACCAGAAATGGATGAGTGATCGGTTTTTCCATATGAAGCCATATAATTTTAATTTTTCAGTTCATTTTTTTTACCTGTTCAATTTTTTAACTAACATTGAATTATTTGCTGTTTTGGTTTCTTTTATGTCTGAACCAGAAACACATCAGTGTCTTACAAAGAAGAATACATTTGTGCTTACCTAATATTTGAATCCAATCAAGTACCGGTATAACGCTTTTGGTATAATGCTTTTCATGTTTTAATCTTGTCTATGAGCCATTTTGAATCTCCAAGGTTCTGGCTCTTCAAGTATCTCATGTTCTTTGTATCAGCCTTCAATGTCTTATGTATTTAAGGCTATATGGGCGAATGTGGTTTGCGTGGTGGATATGCTGAAGTCATCAATCTAGATCCAAAGGTTCGAGCTGTTTTGGAGAAGTCCATATCTGCCAAGCTTTGTCCTACTGTTATTGGACAGGTATTTATTATTCTTTTTCTTCGCTAGTATTGCTAGTACCTACCCCTAAATGTGAGAACAATCTCAAGTAGGCTATGGTATTTTAAAAGGTTTATAATTATTAAAAAGAATTTTATGGGGAGTAAAAAATGAAACAACAACTTCCCCTATTCTAATGCAGAGAAAATTAGAGTGCAATGAAATAATCAAGGCTTATACGCATATCATATAACGACAACTGTTATGTCTGACATAGCAATACTTGGACATGGAGCTAGTTTTAGTTCCCAAGATGTTATTTAAGGACACCTCTTCCTGGACAGATGGGGTCTCAAAATGCGTTTTTATTATCATATATCCTTTTGAATATCCTCTTGATTCTCCTTCCATCCTAGAAGGTCAGGCTGTTGTGGGCCTTTGGATGCAACGAATGTTGCTAAGGTTTATGTTCATTTGAAATGTGTGTAAGCTTCAGATGTTTTTGTTTATTAATTTTGTTTTGTTTCAATAAAGTAGAAGTTTCAGGACACTAAACTATCTATTTATTTTGTAAATTTACAATAATAAATTCAGCTTACAATTGTAAGTAGGTATTAGCCTCATTATATTCAAGAAATGAAAAATAGAACCCTGATCACATATAACAAGTTTAAAAGTTGATTTTATTGTTATTTTGTTTCCTGGAATATAGTTGATTATAATCTGCATAGTTGTTAGGTCTTATACCATGACTAGAATTAGACCCCGACGCCGCGCCGGCGGATCGACCGAACCCGCCAAGAGCGCGACGAGAGGCCCAGTCGAACGCCGCCAAAGTGTCGTAACGCCGCCGGCAGAGGTGGCGGCGTTCGGTCGACTTTATATTAATTTTGCGGCAATTCTTTATTGCGTCAACCGCAAAGTCGGAGCTTTTCCTTCTCGTGTAGTTTAGTATTTCGATTTTCCCGATTAGAAATCAAGCAAGGCTTGCACTATCCCCGAATTTTTGGGTATTTCCCCGAAAAAAAATTTGGTTCCCCGAATCCCCGAAAATCACATAATCACGGTGCCACCCCTAGCGATTTATCACCAGCGACTTTCCCTGCCAAATATTACTTTGCATACCATAATTCTTCACTACTCACTTGTTCATTAATTTTCGTTTCTTTTGTTACTTTGCATAAAAACCAGACAGATGCAATATGCAATTGCAAATATTGCAATATACACAGTTCTTCATATGTTGACAAAAAGTATAAAGTATCGTCTTTATGAAATGAATTTAAATCATTTCGAATGCAGTTTCCCAATCGCTATTTCTTACATCATTCGTAGTCAAGAATTTTATTTTCAAGTTGAATAGAATTATAGAACGCATTCACTACTATACAGCTTCAGCCTTCGGTTTGATTTTGAAATTGACAGCCGACAGATTGTTTCTACAGCTGAATTGTAAGCTTGCAGATTATTATTTTTTTTTTTTGCTGTTTTTAGATAAGATTTTGAACACCTGATAGAAAATACAATCTTCTTTCTGTAGCATTTTTACCCCCCTTCCCCCCCCCCCCAAAAAAAAAACCCCTTCTATTGAGACAAAATTTAGCTATAGACTAAGCTATGTGCAAGGTTGGGGAATTAAAGATGGAACCGGAAGTTACCCCAAAAATATGATTCATAAATGAATTGTAAATTATTGCCTATAGGGGGGGGGGATAGGGGGCTATCATTTTTAAATGATAATACCTCTTTTTTTTATTGAAAGCAGGGATGCCAAAAAGATAATTTTTTTTCATTTAAAGTGAAGACAGAAGAAAATGATATCAAATTCCCTGGGAAACCATTGAAATATTTTGATAGACCCAGGGCCCCCCATTAGGACTTGTTCATTGCCTTGGGTATTTTACGATTTCTCGTAGGCTACTGGCCTAATTTGGCTTTTGTGTGTGCTCCCTTTTAATTAGATTCTTTGGATCTTATTGAATGCCACGGCGAATCCATGACTCAGTTTTCCAATAATTTGAGGTATATCTGAATAATTTCGACATTTTTGTTGTTGTCTTTGTACCCCTTTACTCATAGCCTCAATTTTTTTTTTTCAAGGAACACTAAGCTGTTTAACGTTATTTTGCGTGTTTGTTTGAACCATATAGTGACCTAGTTAATTATTAAGTAAATTATTTTTCTAATGAAGGCTGAGACTGTATCCTATCAAGGTGGTATCCAGAGGGGGAGGGAGGGTAGGGCGGTATTACATTTAAATGATAACATCTCGGAATTTTTTTATTGAAAGCAGCGATCCCAAAAAGTTAATTTTTTTAAATTTAAAGCAGAGACGGCATCCTATCAAGGTGGTATTCAGAGGGGGGGGGGGTAGTGAGCTATCATATTTAAATGATAATACCTCGATTTTTTTTTCGAAAGCAGGGGGTGCCAATAAGTTAATTATTTTTTTTTTATTTAAAGCAGAGACGGTATCCTATCAGATGGTATCCAGATGGGGGGGGGGGTATAGTTATTATATTTAAGTGATAGTACCTTGATTTTTTTTTTATTGAAAGTAGGGATGCCGAAAAGTTGAAAATTGACAAAAATTAACTAGATTTTCGTGAGTTATACTTGATACAGCACTTGCATGGTTTTATCGTCCAAAAGGAAAGGGACATGTGCGTCCAACACGTTTTTTTTCTTATTGATGAAACGGGTCTACTTTGAAAACATTCACTCATAAGTACCAGGCAGATTCACACTAAAACGAATTGGTGTGACGAAAGCGATATCGACATCCCCACCTAATGTTGCGCTCGAGTGACAATGGCGCCCTTGGTCCAGTGCCCAAGTTACATTAAAAGGCCAGGTCATTATAAAAGCTTTCAATTTGGGAGGTTCAAGGAGGATTCTTTGACAGTCTTATGACCTCAGGGTACTAGATGTTGCAGCGTTCTTACGTATCTACAGTGGTTTAAAAAATTCGATCACCCCACAAATGATTACCAAAAATATTCACAAATATAACAAATGTAACATCTGGAATATTATATCACTTTTTTCAAAGCTTTGAAGAAAAGCAAAAAAGGCTAATTACCCCTAACTACGCTTGAAAGCTATTTTAAAAAGAAACTCTTTGGAGATTTCCATGGAAATGACCATAGCAGAAGCTTTGAACCTGCATGGGTGGGGATCAAAGAGGAGTCTGAGTGTTTTGACCACAGATGACTCATTGTTGCGACTTTCTTAAATTTGGTAATTTTTGTGAGCATTTGGAAATCAAAGCCTAAACTCAATATCTGATACTAAGTGTCCTAACATTTTGCTTGGATTAAAAGTGACGAATTAGGATGAAAATCTCAACACCTTTCTGGAGCTACTTCAGTCTGCATATTATTTCATTTAATTACATTCAAAACGGATGAGCTTTTCATTTTTTACCTAAGAAAATGGCTGGCACTTCATTTTTCTTCATACCGAATAAACCATTAAGTGTTTTTTGTTTCATTGTAACTGAAGTGTTCTCATGTGAAGTGTTCATCATGTATTTTTCAATTTGATAAATTTACTCCTTTTAGACGCAGTTTATAATTTGACTGATATTAGGTATTTATAAGGTATTAATTTGGAATGAATCCCCAAAAGGAAAAATGAATAAAATACAAAGAGCAGCCAAAAGCAATAAAAAAGCAGCAGTTCAGCCTTAGCCTACATGATATATATTCCATAAAGAAGCCAAAAAAAACCTTAAAATGCATTTTTTTTAAAATTGTTATTAAAAACCAGTTTTTAACACAAGAAGGCTTTTTAGGAATCCAAAAGAGCAAAAAAAAAAAAAACAATCAATATCAAAGTCGCCCATTTCAACTGTTTTAAAGGTGACAAAACAGATATAGGCAAAGGGCATTATGAAAAAATTAAGCTTCTAAGTTCAAAGTTATATTCAAAGTTTTTACCCCGATAACTGACGAATTTTGTGATACGGTATTTGAAGTTGTGTATGTAGAAATGCTCAATGAAAAAAACTACTAATTTTGATAATTATTTATGTTAAGAATACATAGCTAATAGATACTTCAACTACTCGTATTATGCAAGGGTTCTGAAACGCCACAGCCATTTCGTTTCTACCAGATTTCTTCTTCTCTTGATGAATAACGAAGAAGACCAGTTTCCAGCCAGCGACTTTTGAACTCATGAATAGGCTCGAATGTGTTGTAAATTTAAGCTGTGATTTGAGAAAGACTGATGAAAACATTAATGTTTGCGGTCAACATTGATCGCGCCGGTCGCGCGCCGCCGACATCTTACCGACGGCGCGCCGCCGACATTTTACCGGCGGCGCGGCATGGCGCGCTGTTTTTGTCCCCGCCGCCGCCGGTCTTCCCTCATCGGGGCGGCGCCGGGGTCTAACTAGAATTACTTATTAGAAAAGACTGTATACACTTTGATTTGGGGAAGTAAGAAACTTCCTAGCAAGAAACTAGTAAGCTGTTTCTTAGTAAGAAAGAGCTTAGAAAGAGGGGAAGTAACTTGACTCTTAAATATGTTCACTGGATTTGAACTTGCGTACAAGTTTAGATACATCAGGGAGGAATGGAGACTATAAATCAGTTGTAAAACGTGAATGACAATGACTGCTGTTCGATTGCTTACAACTTAATTAAAGTTAAATAATTTTAAATTAAATTAAATTAAAACATAGTTGTGGATGCTTTCGCCTTGGGCGCCAATTCAGGGGGAGGTTTTAGCCCCCTAGATTCTGAAAAATACTATTTTGTATTTTCATCAAAAAAGTTGAAAGAAATCTTGCAAAATTCTCAACCCTTCCAGATAGTTTTTAGTAATAATTTTGGTGTTGAATAATTTGAGTTATTTGTACCTCTTAAAATATTGGAACAAATGTTTCTTTTTCTTTGAAGTATGTTCTTGTTTTCTTGTTTCGTTTTATGCTGTATTTTCATCAAAAAGTTGGAAGAAATCTTGCAAAATCCTCAACCCTTCCAGATAGTTTTTAGCAGTAATTTTGGTGTTGAATAATTTGAGTTATTTGTACCTCTTAAAATATTGGAACAAATGTTTCTTTTTTTTTGAAGTATGTTCTTGTTTTCTTATTTCGTTTTATGTTGTATTTTCATAAAAAATGTTACAAGAAATCTTGCAAAATCCTCAACCCTTCCAGATAGTTTTTAGCAATAATTTTGGTGTTGAATAATTTGAGTTATTTGTACCTCTTAAAATATTGGAACAAATGTTTCTTTTTCTTTGAAGTATGTTCTTGTTTTCTTATTTCGTTTTATGTTGTATTTTCATCAAAAAAGTTGAAAGAAATCTTGCAAAATCCTCAACCCATCCAGATAGTTTTTAGCAATAATTTTGGTGTTGAATAATTTAAGTTATTTGTAACTCTTAAAATATTGGAACAAATGTTTCTTTTTCTTTGAAGTATGTTCTTGTTTTGTTATTTCGTTTTATGTTGTATTTTCATCAAAAAAGTTGAAATCTTGCAAAATCCTCAACCCTTTCAGATAGTTTTTAGCAATAATTTTGGTTTTGAATAATTTGAGTTATTTGCACCTCCTAAAATATTGGAACAAATGTTTCTTTTTCTTTGAAGTATGTTTTTGTTTTCTTATTTCGTTTTATGTTGTATTTTCATCAAAAAAGTTGAAAGAAATCTTGCAAAATCCTCAACCCTTCCAGATAGTTTTTAGCAATAATTTTGGTGTTGAATAATTTGAGTTATTTGTAACTCATAAAATATTGGAACAAATGTTTCTTTTTCTTTGAAGTATGTTCTTGTTTTCTTATTTCGTTTTATGTTGTATTTTCATCAAAAAAGTTGAAAGAAATCTTGCAAAATCCTCAACCCATCCAGATAGTTTTTAGCAATAATTTTGGTGTTGAATAATTTGAGTTATTTGTAATTCTTAAAATATTGGAACAAATGTTTCTTTTTCTTTGAAGTATGTTCTTGTATTCTTATTTCGTTTTATCTTGTATTTTCATCAAAAAAGTTGAAAGAAATCTTGCAAAATCCTCAACCCATCCAGATAGTTTTTAGCAATAATTTTGGTGTTGAATAATTTGAGTTATTTGTAACTCATAAAATATTGGAACAAATGTTCCTTTTTTTTGAAGTATGTTTTTATTTTCTTATTTCGTTTTATGTTTGTTAATCTACGACTTCGTTATTAACAAGACCTTGCAAATTTTTAGCTGTTGGTCAAATAGATTTTGCTGGGTTATTGGGTACAAGGACGCCGGCAGAAAATTTTACAGGGGGGGGGGGCAAACGCAAATTTTAAATGACAAGGATTCCTGGCAAAGAGATCAATTTATTTAACCAGTAATATATTTAATTATTATGAATTTAATCTTAAAAGAAAATCAAACTCAAACCAAAATTACAGAAAGATTTATTGCTTCTGTAGATTATAACAGATGTAGACTTGTCTTTTATACACTTTCCTACGCCTTAGAATAGCTTACAGAAGGAGTAGATATACTCAAAAATCATCCTGCCTTCATAGATACCACGTTTTGATTTTATAACGGCCATGTAAAATGTACCTCTTTCACTACAGGACAATTCTCCCTCCCTAGAACTTAAATCCCTTATATATTCAGACATAAAAAAAAGAATAGCGAAAGAAAAACAAAACTTACTATCCAGCTGCCAAATTAACCCTCTTTCTTTTTGGTGTCCTATTCAACTAAATAAAATGAACAAGTTCAAGAAAAAATTTATCACAAGAGAATCTTATCAAATAGTTTGTGATAAAAAAAAAATGGAAGTAAAAAGTGACTTGGACGAATATTCACCAAAACTAAAAATGGAATTATCATGACAATTGCTACACCGGCAGTATTGGCTTTTTTATGCTGCCTCTAAACATATAAAATTCTTTCAGTTTATTGTTACCCACCCAAAACCAAAAATCTGAGAAAATTTTCCTGATTTTTGAAAAAAGGGGAAACACCCCCCCCCCCCTTAATAAAAGCAAGCGATCTTATTGAAAATCCCTTTATTAGATACATCATATCAGAGAACCCTACCGTAGAGGTTTCAAGCTCCAATTTCCAAAATGTGGAATTTCGCATTTTTTTTTTCGAAGAAACATCGTCGATGCATGTTTATTTGTTTTGTTTTTCACAGGGGTGATTGTATCAAACCGAAGGTCCAGAATAATTGGGAGGGAGCTCATTCAAACGTGAATTTAAAGCTCTTTTTTAAGTGACCATACAGATTGGGACAGGGGAAAGTCTTGTTTTCTTGCTATTTTAGGGCACCAAACTATGACTTTACCCTGAAGATGATGAATTTGCAATCAATTTAAAATTCCGAAATGTTAATTGATTTAAAAGTATGAATAACTATATTTTAGGCTTTCCAGTTGTAAAAGAAGTAATGCCACACGGTGGCAGTACTGGATTCAACTAAGTTTATTCGCTTTATTTGTAATGAAATTAGGCTACGTTTGGTGATCTGTAATTGCGTATCAGCTATAATGAGGGGGGGGGGGGTGAGTCATTGTTGAGGTGGGGTGGGGGTTCCTAAAAAAGTATATTTTAATGGACAAACTGCTTACTCTTCATGAGGCTTCAGATAAATGTTGGAAGAGGTAGGTGGGAGTAGGAATTAATTAAATTGTTTCTCTATTCAGCTAAAATGTTACATTCCCATATCTACCAGCACAGAGGGGAAAAATGCAAGGCAGGTCATCATCAGCCCCGTCAGGAAATTTCTTTGGGATGGCAAATACTGCTAGGAGCTTAGTTTCAACAAATTTAAATGGTGCTATTTTCTTTTTCTATTTATATTAAGTACTATAATGTATTCTAACAAATGTATGTAATGTATTTATCGATAAGAAAATCCTATTGTCGAGGTTGTGAAGGCTTTAGTTATGTAGAAGATCAAAGATCTCGCAGAATTTCAATCCATAAAAGCAATAATACTCCTTTTCATCCAACTGAAATTCTTTAGTAATAATATTAACAAGGACTTTTTACCAGAATTACTATTCAACGCCAATTTTTTAAGTATATTCAAATTTTATCCAAAACTGATATTGCAAATTTAAACGTAGGACGGTACTAATCATCGTACAATTTTTGATTTGCACATTTTAAAAGCAATTAACCAGGGATTTAAAGGGCCGGTACCTCAAAGTATATCTTGGTTAGGCCTGGGTATGATTTGGAAAACAATCAAAAATTAAATAAAAAAAGAGCTTTTCAAATGAAAGCAAGGAACAAATTTGAAACCTATTTGAACAGATTACTCTTTATATGAAGGGGGCTGTCTCCTTCGGTTCTAGGCGTTTACCCCCCCCCCCCCCCGGCCGTTACCTTCCCGGAAAATACCCCCCCCCCCCACCCCGCGGAAAATACCCCCCCGTGGAAAATAAGGCTTCCCAAATCTGAGAAATTTATTTGAGTTTTATTTTTTAATTTTCGTTGGGGGAAGGAATTTTGTTACTTGTGTATTATGCGCCACTCACTCAAGTTTACGCTGTGTAAAATTTGAGAACAAACCGGTTTCTTCGTTAGTTTTTTTTTCAGCTTAGCGCGAGATAAGACAAAGACAAGTGACAGAATATATGGGAAACATGTAATTTGGGCTATATAATCGCACATAAGGGGGGGGGGTCAGTTTGAAGTCAGAAAACATTTCTTTCTAGGTATATGGCCACTAAAAAATTACAGAGGTATAGGGAGGTATCTGGAAACTTTGTTAACAAAAAAAATCCAGTATAAAGTAAATGTAATGTTTCATTAGTTTTTTCCAAGTGTTAAGTGTTTTTTTTTTTTTTTTTTTTCAATGACCGTTTTTCCAAGTATTAAGTACTATTATTAGGTTAATGTAGTGTTTCATTCAAGTGTTTTATGATGATCGCTGATCAAAGTTAATGTTATTTTTGCCTTTCATTTATGTTATTTTACTATATTCATGGCCGTATATTTGGCTTTAAAATACACTTATCTATCTATCTATCTAATTTGCAGAAAAATTGTACCAAACACATTTTGCATGCGGACTCGCTATGCTTTACTCCCCCCTCCCTAATGTGCAAATCTATAGCCCAAATTTATTTCTAAAGTAACGAAGAAACTAACGAAAAAACCGGCGTGTTCTCGAATGTTACACACCGTAAACTTGAGTGAGTGGCGCATAATACACAAGTACCAAAATTCCTTCCCCCTACGGAAATTAAAAAATAAAACTCAAATGAAATTCTGAAATTTGAAAAGCCTTATTTTCCACGAAGGGTATTTTCTGGGGAGGGGGGGGGGGTGGGTAAACGCCGGACACCGTCTCCTCCCCAGCTCCTTACTCTTTACTATGAAGTTTGGCTTTTTTCAAATTTTAAAGAAATTTTGTGATTGGAAAAATAAGATTTTTCAAAGCACTAAAAAGCTTTTGTTTAATGAGCAAGGTGTTGAAAAGGGGGCAGCCCACCTTATATACAGAGCAATTTATATTTGTTTTAAGTTTTAAACTTGCTCCTTACTTTAGTTAAAAAACCTTTTCTATTTATTTATTTACATTTCGTGAAACTGTAAATTTTAGGAATACAATACTTTTGGTAACACAAAAAAAAACGATCAATATTTCAATGGTCTCTTTTTGGATTTGAGTGGTAATCAAACAGTTCGTGGTAACGAACTGTAAGTAAGGAGCGACCCGGCTCAATAGTAACCGAAATTCTAAAAAACTCTAATTTTTTATACCATTAGATATATAAAAAGAATTAGCTTATTATGCTGATTCCAAATATTCTAAGTTTCAAATGATTCCAAAGTTTCATTAAGTTTAGTTTTATCCATCAAAAGCTACGAGCCTGAGAAAATTTGTCTGATTTTTGAAAAAAGGGAGAAAGACCCCATCAAAGTGATAGAATTTTAATGAAAATCACACCATCGGATTCAGCGTATCAAGGAACCCCACTGTAGAGGTTTCAAGCTCATATCAGCAAAAATGTGGAATTTTGTATTTTTTGCCAGAAGAAAGATCATGGATGCGTGTTTATTTGTTTCTTTGTTGGGTTTTTTTTTTTTTTTTTTTTTTTTTTTTTTTTCAATGGGTGATCGCTTATCGATCCAGTGGGCCTAAAACCTCGAGCGAGGGTTGATTATAATGGAAATGAAAAGTTCTAGTACCCTCTTTAAGTGACCAAAAAATCAAAATTTTGAGATAGCTTTTTTCTTCAGCATAGTTGAAAGGCCCAATAAATATGCCTTTAGAGATAAAATGATCCCCTACAGCCCCTGGGGAAAGATTTTTAAGTTATAAAATTTACCTATTGTTTTATTTGTTATTGGGAAGTATGCATACATTTTTCGAATGGGGAGGGGAGGACAGATTTTCTGCTGGAAGGATTTTGCACGGGGAGAATTTTCCTTGGAGAGGGGAGTTTCCAGGGGGTGAAATTTTCAGGGAAACTTTTACACTGGGTGAATTCGCCAGAATTCCTATACTAAATTTCTTTATATGTCTTGCTTTTTCTTTACCCATTCAATTTTAGATGCGGAAATGTTACGGGTAATTGTCCGGGGTAAATTTTCGCGAGGAATGAATTGCCCAGAGGACATTTGTATGGGAAGGGGGATTTTTCCGTGGAGGAGCAGCCAGGTATCCTGGCGTTATTTAAAAAACGATCAGAAATTAAATCAAAAAGTTTTTCAACTGAAAGTAAGGAGCAACATTAAAACTTAAAACGAACAAAAATTATTACGTATATGAGGGGAGTTCCCCCCCTCCTCAGCACATCGCTCTTTACGCTAAAGTTTAAATTGTGTCCCAATTCTTTAAAAACAACTCCTGAAACACAAGGGTCGATTGATTAGAACAATAAGTAACTTTTTTTAAAGGGCCGAAAAACTGTAGCGTGAAGAGCGAGGTGTTGAGGAGGGGGGGTAACCCCCCTAATATACGTAATAATTTCTGTTTGTTTTAAATTTCAATGTTGCTCCTTACTTTCAGTTGAAAAAACTTGTTTTTTTTATTTAATGAAGCTTAGAGACAAATATTTTTCTAAAGGCAATGGAAAAAATATGTCAATTAAAGTAAAAGTATAAAAAAATGATAAAAAGTAATAAATTACAAAAAAATACTCAAAACAATAGCCTACTTACAAAACCTAAGATATAAACTCCCAGTAATCAGTTCTGCTGAGCACTGCCGAAGCGTTGGACGGATATTTTCTAACAACATCGACAGTTTTGAACTTGGTTATCAAATACCAAAATATTTAATGCCTTTAGACCCAATTGTTTATAAAAAGTAACGCATTATCAAAGTAATTTGTTCAAAGTAAAACATTAAAACTAAAATTAAGAAAATAATCTTTTTTTAATTCAATATTTTTAGAATACCAAAAACCAATATATTTGAAACCTTTATGCTTCAGAAGTGTAAAAAATGAAATCTTTTTCAAAGTGACAACTAGATAAATACAATCACTCCTGGACGTATCCGCATCCCTACCCCGTAAACGTATCCGTTTACGGGGAAAATACAAAAATTCCCAGAATTCCGTTCAGGGGAAATATTTCTGATTATAGTGGCTGAATCAGAAACATTCTGATTATATTATTTCTGATAATAATCAGAAATATTTCTGATTATAGTTGCTTCATATATCACCTCACGGGTACTCTTGTAATGCAAGGAAAAGTGGACGGCATATTTTTACCGAAATTGCTCCTTATTAAGTTGTTTTCCTTGTGTTTTCTATAATTAAACGAACTTTCTTGTGTACTAATAGCTGCACTAATTACTTATAAACAAATACATATTTAGGATCACCGTAAAAAGCTGATTTTTGTGATTGAATGTTATCAATAGTTAGGCTCTTACACTTTCGTTATTGACAAGGATCGTTATTTACTTATCATTCATTACTATGAAGAATTTGATTTTTTTTTTTTTTTTTTGTTACTCCAACCAAATTATATAGAAAAAATGTTTGTGGAAAACTGGAAACGGGTCACTCAGTCACAAATTAAAACTTATATTTTCCTTCTTAAGGGTCAAAATCTATTGGCAGGCAGCCAACAATGGGGCAACACACATTTTTTCCATGTTTTTTCCCTATTCTGCTCTTTTTCCTTTGGTTTCCTTATAGTTACTTTATAGTCCGAAATGTCTAGGGGCTGGGGGCATGCCCCCCCCCTGTATCCCTTGCCGGCGCCCATGATTGGGTGGATAATAAATTGGAGGGGAAAAGGTAACTATAGGGATAAATTGGGATTAATTGAAGTGGGTAACTGATAATACATAATGCAGTGATAATGAAGTAGATTGAATAATATAGTTTTTTTTTATATATATCGGTCTGTACCAGTTTTTTTTCATTTTTTTAGACGGTCATGGATGTAATAGTGAATCCACCAGTACCTGGTGAGCCTTCGTATGACCTATTTATGTCTCAAAAGAAGGCTGTGCTTGAATCCCTGAGTCAAAGAGCAACAATGGTTGCAGAAACGTTCAATAGTATACCGAAAATGAAGTGCAATACCGTCCAAGGTGCGATGTATGCCTTTCCTCAGGTAAAATTCTTTTTATTGGAGCAATTTATTTAAACCTGTCATGAACTTCTATTTTGCTCCTTGTAATACTGGTGTAAGATCAGTAAGCTGATTTATTAGCTGCTAAAGGGACAAACGAAGAAGAAATACGGCAAATGGATTTTTTTCGGGGGGGGGGTCAAGGGGAAATTAGTTGTCTCTTTGGTTTCTAGGGCTTCATAGATTATTCTTAAAATTATTGCCTCTAAATTTATTAAAATTATTGTTTGCTAGTCGATTCTATTTTGTAGGTTCTCATTTGTAAAAGATGGCAGGATCATTGCTTGATGAAGTTTTTTGCTAAGCATTCTTAACTACAAACTTCCAAATGGTACGATATTTGATACGATCAAGTTTACAGAAGTTTTTCCGCTCTCAACTTTGTCAGTGGTTTTATGGAAATTTTTACAGATGGAGGCTAAAGTATAAATTTTTAGATTACTGCCGTCATAGGTGTCATGTCGAAATTTCACGAGTTGATTGAAAGGGTTTTGTATGACTCACCAGAAGTTGGGGCTCTTACAGCGTAGTTTTTAAAATGGATGGAGTTATGTGAGTAATGATGCATCGTTGAATAAAGTACAGTGTCCTTAAAACTAGTATTTAGTGAGGAGCATAAAGCGGGAAATGTGTGCATTCGTATAATCAATCTTTCTTGGGGAAGGCTTTTACATTGTTTGATAACTTACCAGTTTTCTTAAATGGGATGATCTCACTGTACTTCAATTGACAGATCAAGAGAGATCTACCAAGACTTGATCCTACCAAGATGTTCAAAATTTTGAAACTATTTGCGTTCATTTAAGATATTTACATCGAAAAACTGTATTACAAGCCCAGATGGGCCGAGTTCGCATTTCAGGGTAAAAAAAAAAAAAAAAAAAAAAAAAAAAAACAACAGGCCAATAAATTAAGAAGAGAAAAGCGATTTGACATTTAAAAAAAACCATACTGTATAAAGTGTGTTTAATAAGGAATTTAAATAGGGATCTTGGAAGCCGCACTGCTCTCAAGCACTCTGTAACGAAGACTGGATTGACCGGATATGACGTGAAATGTTCTTGGGTTAGTAGCTTTACGAACCGTCACGACTGTCAATACTAAGTAGATGAAGATGCCCGTGTTATCTCAGGAAAATGCCAGAACCATCCTAAGAGAATATTATATTGCAAAATGACTTCAATTAGGACTGGAGAGCCTTTTTTTTTACGATACCACGAATGCCGGAATGTACCTCACAGTGTTCAAAGATGAAACTTGGAAAGTCATCAATGTCTGGTAGGATATTGAAAATTTTATGTGTATGCAAGATAGATCTCCTCCCCGTCTTACCATCGTTATCGTGAATTTTCGAATGAATATTTTTTGAGGAGATGGTTAGTTTGACGTGATACAGTTGAGCGGAAATGCTAGAAGCTGTGTCTTAACACCTTGTAGCTTAGGGGTTGTTTAAAGGAGCAAGTATCAGCCATCGCCGCAAGAGTTCCTTGGAAAACCGCCTTATGCGATTCCCATGAGACTTGTGAATTGCATGCAAATGCTGCTGCAAATATTGAGCTTAAGATAAAATCGATTGTTAATCGTGTTCACGTAATAATAGTTCTGTAACAATATTGAATGATAAATATATTACAAGATTTTTAAAATAGATGACTTCATTCATCCTTTACTCAATATAATTAATGCAGTGGGTTGCGTTATTGAATAATACTGAATCTTTAAGGATCACTTTCTTAATGATGCCTGAATGATTATCAGTCAACAGATGTTGACTGATGTTGGCAGATGTTGGCATCTTCAAGATTTTTTATTCAAACATGCTTAGCATATATCTTTCTGCTTAAATGTATCAATGAAAACTGTATTTAAATAGGCTATTTTTATAATTTGTCACACTTGCCCTGGGGTTGTACGTATCACGTTGCCCCCTGAGGCAGGCCTTCTGAAATTGTTAACCGTTCTGATTATGATGTTGGTCTTGAAAATTTGATCCGAAGCCATATGGGACTGGGGTGTCGCATCAAGGCACAAAGATCACAATAGATCCCCTCCAATTTCTTATGTTACTAAAAACAAGCCTGCAAGCTTCTTTTTTTGTTTAGTAGACACCAAGAATCTGTACTTGTTTAATAATAAAAGATTCTCCCCTTCAAAAGTTTGATTAAACACAAGTTAAGGTGTAGCATGGTAGCTAAGGCAGGTATTAATTGCACCTAATGCATCATATATTCCTGTTGACTAAATAACACATGTTTATATTTATAATAAACTCTTGCTAATTCATAGTTTTCCTAGTGAAAAAGGAGAACAATTTTTCTCTATGAATATACTGATGGTTCATAAGACCCCGTCCCCAATAAAAGACTGAAAAACGTACTTGAAAAAATTTTCTTTGACGTTTAAACTTTCCATAGTAAAACAGTACATGGGTTTCCATCTCTCCGTGCAACTGAATGAGGGTCTCCGACGATGACCGGTCCTGTGCCAACTCTTCAGCCAGCACCTTTCCTGAGTGTGGCCAAATTTGCGGAAGCCTCCAGCTGGCTCTAGATCTCGCTTAAGTAGTGCACCAATTATTTAACTGTCCTCCGTGTATATTGCCCCATGTTGGTAAGGGTTCAGCAAGCATTATTTATATAATGAGGCAATCGTCAGGGTGACCTAAAGCGTGTCCAAGACAGCAGAACCGGTGGAGATTGATGATGCTTGAGATTCTCTCGCAAATGGAAGAATACTAGTAAATCGCCGATATGAGGAGGATCGATAAGTAAATCGATCCTACTATAAAAATCATTTTGTTTATGCTGCTGTACATAGTTATAAATCTACTTTCAGATTATGCTGCCAGAAAAAGCTATTGAGAAAGCAAAGTCACTGGGCCAAGCACCTGATGTCTTTTACGCTTTTCAGCTATTAGAAAAAACGGGCATCTGTGTCGTACCTGGATCTGGATTCGGACAGCGACCTGGTACTTACCACTTTAGGTAAAGATGCACTTTTCTAGTTGACTATATTGATTTCTCAAAACTGTTTTACTTGTTTTTGTCATTCATTTTAATTCTTTTAACTCCTTTCCTTTCTTGGTAATTTCCTTATTTTCTTTTTGCCAGGGTTTATTTGCGGTTAAAATTTAGTAAGCGATGCAGTTTGTTTGAACTGATATCACGAGGTTTAAAATAAAACTGACAATATATAACAAAAATAACAGTAACAAAGCATAAACATCTGTATGAGATCTATGTTTTTATTAGAATATCTATTAAGAAGAGTAGGTTTTTACTGTATCCACATATTTCTGTAAATCTAAATTGGCTTTATTAGATTGGTTAAATGTTTTATGTACTAAACTGATAGTAAAATTCTTTTTGAAAAAGTGGAAAAGTTAAGAAAAATAAATATTGAGGGAGAGGCTCGTTTCTTTTAATTTTTTTTTCTTTTTAATGAAGCGGTTATGTTATAAACAAAAGATAAACCATTGGGATAGCTGAATTTTAATTCAATAGATATTGCCCATCATATTGCCTTTCCTATTTGAAACAGTAATTTTCAAATAGTTCGTGGTAACGAACTGTAAGTAAGGAGCGACGCGGCTCAATAGTAGCGGAAACTCTAATTTTGACATCAATAGATATATCAAAAGAATCAGCTTATTATACTGACTCTAAATATATAAGATACATTGAGTTTAGCGTTACCTATCAAAGGTTACGAGACTGAGAAAATTTGTCTGATTTTCGAAAAAGGAGGGACACACCCCCTAAACCTCAAATAATCTTAATGGAAATCACACAATCAGGTTCAGCGTATCAGAGAACCCTACAGAAGACGATTCAAGCTCCTTTTTAAGAACTCCTTTTCAACCTCCTTTTTCAGCGTATCAGAGAACACTACTGAAGAGGTTTCAAGCGCCATTTTATTCAGCATAGATGATAAGTCCCAAAACTATGCCTTAATGGGCAAATTATAAAAGTTGCCCATTGTTTATGTATAGTTTTTGTTATTGGGAAGTATACAGATATTTTTTGAGGGAGGGGGGATTTTTGTGCTTGGGTGGGTTTCGATGGGGAGAATTTTCCGTGTTGAGGGAAATTTCCTGGAGTGGAAACATTTTACACTTGGGGAGTTTTACAGAATTCCTGTACGAATTGCGTCGTATTTGTTTTACTTTGTCTTTACCAACTCAATTTTGCATGTTGAGATGTTCTGGGGGAAATTTTCAGCGGTTTTGGATTTCCGGAAAAATTTTCACGGAAGACAGGGGATTTCCGGAGTGATCGGGAAAACGATAGAGGCTAAAGTCTTTTCCAAATGAAATTATGCTACGGAGAATTTTCAGGCTGAATCGTCCGCAAGAAATTTTAGGGAAGATGGGGGGAGGGGGATTTCAGCGAGGATAGTTTGCCCGGAGGTAATTTTACGGGGGTGGGGAAGTGTTTTAAGCTGGAGGAAATTTCCACGGAAGAGTTCCCCATGAGGGGAGGGACTTTTTCATGGAGGATGAGCCAGATTTTCCGTCACTATTTGAAAAATGATCAGCAATTACATAAAAAAAACAAGTTTTTTTTAACTGAAAGTAAGGAGAAACATTTCAACTCAAAACGAACAGAAATTATTCCGTATATGAAGGGGTCGCCCCCTCCTCAATAGCTTGCTCTTTACGCTAAAGTTTGACTGTTTGTCCCATTTTTTTTAAGAACGACTCCTGAAATACAAGGGCCGTTTAATTAGAATATGAAGATTATTTTAAAGTGCTAAAAACTTTATCGTGACGAGTAAGGTATTGAGGAGAGGGGGGGGGCAACCCCTTCCCATACAGAAAGATTCGTGTTCGTTTTGAGTTTTAATGTTGCGGCTTACTTTCAGTTGAAAAAAAACTTTTTTTGTTTATGTAATCTGCGGTAAGAATTCATGAAAAAGAAGTTACAGCATTTAGGTTTACTTCGCAAATGACCAAGCAGTACCAATGAGGGCTTTGGGATGGAGGAGGAGTATTCACCAGTGTGTCAGTTCCAGGTAGTTAAACTCTGCGGCAAGTTTAGAGTCGTAGTAACATATGTACTCATATAATATGATCAATCTCAGTCGCCCACTTGCCTGCAAGTCCTTTGGACATGGCGCATAAAACTGATAGACTGTTTGAATTACCCTTACTGTATGCCTATCTTCCTTAGTTCTGTCCTAAAATGAATGATAGACTATCATAAACAAGTGAAATAAATCATTTTTATACAACTCTGAAAAAGTGATGCCAGCTTTGCCTCTCACAGTGACCATCTGTCTTGGCTTTACTCTAAGTAGCCCTGACTCTCAAGTCTTTCGTCACTTCCACCGAGTCGATAATTCAAATTAGCACTGAATTAATAATTCAAATTTTATGTTATGTATTACGGATATTAGTTCCTTCATTTAATGCAATATAACTGTATTAATTTTTGTTATGGATTATCTATTGGATAACCTCATTCTATCTTGTAGATTTTGGTTTTACTTATTTCCAGCTTCAGGCAACTTCTTAAGAAGTTAAAGCCCTTTTTTATTAATAAACTAATTATCACACTTGCATCATTTTGTATATCACCTAAATCAGTACGATGTAAGTCATCTCCTCCAACATACATGCCAAGAATACTGCCTCTCCAGTTTTTTTTTCCTACAACGTTAGAGTGCCGGTCTGATATATATAAAAAAAAAAAAAAAAAAAAAAAAAATAGCTGGTTGTATTTCAGAATAGAGGGATAGGGTCCTAATAAACGTAGGGATTTTCTACAGTTGTAAACCTTAGTACTCGGCCAAAATTTATGTTGGATTTAATCTTTTAATTTCAGGACTACTATTCTTCCACAGCCCGAGAAACTGAAAATGATGTTGGAGAAGTTTAGAGAATTCCAGACCGATTTCATCAGGGAATATAGTTGAGCGCTATTATCTTTTTACCTACTTACCATTCTTTGTTGGAAGTTATTCTGCCTTTCGAAGTATGACAGTACAAAATTACACTGCTATTTTAATCCTATAGTTTTTTTTCTAGATTAAATTTTACTGAAATTCCCATTTAATAAATGCTATATAAATTGTGTACATATTTTCTTAGCGCAATTCCCCAAATTAAATATGGCAAGTTCTTTGTCAAAGCATCGCCATCATGCATAAGATCAAAGAGTTTATCGAATGTTTTCTGAAAGTGAGCTTTTGTGCTCTTAAAAGTCCTCCAAACATCTTCATCCACTGGTCAAGTATTCTGAGATAAGCATACGCCGATGAATTTAATGATAAGTTTGGGTTTGAATGAATTTACTGAAGTGGTAGCGCGAATTTGTCCCAAACTAAAGGGTTAATGCTATAACACGATGAAAGGATGGTAATATACATTGAGCCTTTCAGAGTCAACACGACAGGGTTGATTTAGTAAAAGGGGATTTATCTTTCATGTATTTTTTCCTCAACCAGTTTGTACCGGCTGGGACCGGTTTTCGAACAAACTTGAGGGAGGGGGGCTCATTCGAGGGATCTCAAAATGAAGATACCCACAGGGAAAGGGGTAGAGTATAAGCTTTTGTGCGAAATTTGTAGGGGCTAAGTTTTCCTTTGGAACTAGTTGAGTGTGACTTCTTGGGGCCAGTTTTTTCGGTGCAATTTTTGGCAAATCCTGGGAACATTTGTGCCGATAAGTTTTTCTTGGGGTAGACTCTACAGGGGAAAGTTTCCTAGGGGCGAATTTTCCTGTTATGATTATGTTAAGGGAGACACGCCAAGAACCGAGTACCTCGGATAATTTTTTTTCGGCGCTTAACTTTTATTTTTAATAACCTTCCTGGGGGAACTTCCTGTGTAAATCCCTTTGAGAAAAAGGTACTCCTTCAATAGAAGGTATGCAAGCAACTGAAAATTACAATTTGAAGTGGAATAAACTGAAAATTTTATCTTGTTCCTGACTAAGAACGCCTTCTAAGCTTAAACACACGTGAGTTATTAGAAGTTTAAAGTTTAACTGCAAAAGATTTTGCATTTGAGCAGATAATCACGGACTTTGGAATACAATAGAACATTTTTATTGCATCACAAATACATGCACACAAGCTTGATACAGCGCATTTGTCTAGTGCCAGGCTTGTAGTTGAAAAGTACTTTGTTAGTGCAATTCAAGAAGCTGAATTCCACACTGAAATCACGAAAACTACGGTAAAGTTAGAGTACAAAAAAAAAAACACACTAAAGATTATGAGATCGTACTGGTTTTTGCCAAATGTACCAGATTTTGTCGAAATTTTGGGAATAGACTACGGATGTACAGACTAAACCAAGATGTACCACATGTGGTACTATTTACAGCATAGGAAAAAGAAACAAACACTTTTTTCAGAGCCCAATTGAAGCAAATTCACACTAAAATACATATAGGAAACAATTGCATACTCAACCCCCTAAGCTAACACCAGAAACTTCTGGACATTTTAATACATGCCAGATGAATGACGCGCGCTAAAATTAAAAGTAGCAATGAGAAAACTTCTTTAAAATTTCCTCGGTTGTCTGTTTTATGAACTATTCGGCCTCTGAACGGTTCACGTATTTTAAATTACTTGATGTAAATTTGCCTGATGGGGCTGCTCGCCTGTTTGATTGATTAGTTTTATCAAATTTAGTAATTTCGCAAGTGAAGGTTAAATTACACGATATGTTTTTATTGGTAGAAGGTTACAAGTATTAGTAGTCAGTGGCGGATCCAGGGGGCGCCCCCCCCCTCCTAGCGTAGTCCAAAGTGGTGTAATTTACTTAATTAACGCAAGTTTGCGTTAATTAAACTTGCTCCTAACGCAGGTTTATCGGATCAATATATTTTGCCCCCCCCCAAAAAAAAAAATCCTGGATCCGCCCATGTTAGTAGTATCATTAATGTTAACGGTATGAAAATTCTACTTGCTTTATTGATCCGAGGTCCAATATTTCATTAAAATGGTTTTATTGTGCGTCTTAATTTTAAATATAATTGATGTACTTGACAAGATAAAGTAGGGAAAAAAAAGGCGGAAAAGTCACAACATAAGGAGGTCATGCCAAGGCAGTAAGAAACTTTCAAGAATCAATTATTATAACAATTATTCAAAAGGATTGTCTTAACTTGTTAGGAGGGGCAAGAACAATGGCTAATCATTTACTCATAGTAAGTAAGTTCCGAGGCCACGCTTTCAAGACATAAGTAAAAAAAAGGGAATTTTTAGTCAGTGAATAAAATAGGAAAATTGCAGATATTTTGGATAGATCTCTCTATATATTTGCGCTAAATTGATTTTATTATTATATTTTATTTTCTCTCCATGGTACGTAATTTTTTTTTGTTTCGCCCGATTTCCCATATTTTTGTTTTCTCCATCTTTTTTATGCAATTTTGAAATCCACTTGCACTCAAAAAGACTGAGCGGAGATTTTAAAAGAAATGTCTGCATTTTTGCCAGTTCACTAGTCATAAATTCTCTCTCATATTTTTTTCGCTTTTATCCCCATAAACTTTGTCTTTTGCAGAGGTTTTCTATAGAAATAATGCTAACCAAAATAGTACAAATCATCGTTTCCAAAGGCCAGTGCTCCCACCTTAGACTGGCCCCCAAGTCGTAACAATACTAACAAAGAATAATACTAAAATAATAATAGAAGGATATAAACTAAGCACGGAGTAAATAAAGAAAATGAGTGCAGATGAATTCCACTTATAACTGATCAAATCTGATATTACAATGGGCTATGATTTCACTGTCCTACTGTTAACCAATGCAGCATCCAAATTGGCAGGTAAAACTGAATACAAGTGTCGTACATTTTGTTGCCATAGACAAAGCTGTCCATTAAAGAATACATCACAGATCTTTCAGCAGCAGACAAACTTTTCAGGAGGATACTAGGCGGCGTTTCTTCGGGAAAAGTTCGATAAGCGTCAAGTAAAAGAACCATATGCAGGATCATCACTGGGTGTGCAAACAAAATAATCAGTCTCTTGAAAAAAAACGCCTTTTCTAAAAATAAAAACTAACTTAAAGAATCGAACGAAAGAACGGTTAGTGATACAGCTAAAAAAAGAGATGTGAAGGATTATTCGATGAGTTTAGAGATTTTGGGTGTGACCAATACAAAAGTAAGGTAAGTTTTATTGAATTAGCCTTGGTTTATTGCGCCCTTTTTCATTGATTCTGTAAGAGCATTCTTGAACCAGAGTGTATTGCAAAATTATCTAAGGATATGGTGAAAACGTTGCCAACAGAGTTTGAAATAGTGTGAAAACCAAACTTAATATTCCACCCGAAAATTCCCATAAACTAATTTTACGAAAAACTTGTTGCTAAGCAATAATAGCCTATACATGTTTAGGATTTGCATTTTGTGTTGCGCCCAACTAAATAACGTAATCAGCAGATCAAGCATTAAATGGCTATCTGTTTGGTACGAAAATAATATTTACAAAAGTAGAGTTTCTGTTTGGCTAGACGGGCACCCAAACTTTCCAGAAATACTAGTTCACTTTTTGTTCGAAAAGAGTGACACAAAGAAAATATATTGTAATCCTAAAACAAGCAAAAATGATACACTGTTAAGTTTATCTTTCATATGAAATTATAAAGAAGTTAGAATTTTATCTTCTATAGATCCAATGTTGTCAATGACAACAAAGCAATATGCAAAAATCAAACTGTAAGCTACGATAGCTGTAACCGAAGAAAGATTATTTGCAAGGAAGGTAAGCAATTGGTAAGGAAGCGATAAGGAAATCTGTTCGAGTTAATGATCAACTCTATTTAATCTTAAAATGGGGCTGAGATAGAATCAATGGCAAAAACAGATACAAACGAAAATTTAATTCTATTTTCGATGAGAAAAGCCTCGAGGATACCAATATTTTTGTTATTTTGCCAATATTTTTTTTTACCATTATAGAATTATTGATTAGCTCTTCCATCAAAGAAAGTCCTGTGGCGGCGTCCAAAACCCTCATCTACAAGATTTGACGAGAGAAAAACACTAACCAATCATAATGAGTAAAAAATCATCTAAACATCTCAATTGTTTCTACCAACCTTACCAGCTACACCTTTGGATAGTCAATACTTCAGGCGTATATCTTCGTATACTGCATATAAGTTCCCAATTAAAAAGACGGAATCTTATTGAACTGACAAATACAAGAAAACTGGAAATCGTAGCGCAGTTTATAGATAATTTATGTCCAATAATAACAACACAGCTTGAACATTCTTAATAATCTCGAGATGTCAGCAGAGATCACAGGAATCGATTAAGAACCAACTTGCGGCTTTTCTATAAAATTGTGCATTATGCATTGCGGGTATCTATCAATATTGACGCTTCTGATGGATATGCTCGCGAAAAAAAAAAAAATTATATTGCTATCCATTATTGGGTTTATATGCTCCCAAGTGTATACAAGTAATTGATTCACGGGACGTGAAAAAAATATCAAATTTACTACTTTGTCTGTCAGAATACTATCTGTAACTTACGAATATAAAGACAACCATGCATGAAAATGGTTACATGAAAGCAATTTAGAAGATATTTTACATATGCTACTAGTTACTTTAGAGCCCCTGAATTGACAGATGAGACAGCCATTGACAATGAAAAAACCATAAATTCCTTCTAAAATGTTTAATTTACTGAGTTCGCAGGATATTTGTCCTTACTTGTAACTTCGGACCCTCTAGGACTTAGTTTATTTGGACCCTCTTCACTGATGAGACGGCCATTGGAAGTGAAAGAAATTTAAATTCCTTCTGAGGTGCTTAGTCTACAGAAGTAACAGGATATTGGTCCACACAGTCCAGATAATTATATTTCTTCTGGGCGTTCGAGTTCTTGTGTCATTATATTTCTTCTGGGCGTTCAGTGTATGTGTCAGTCTTTGACCTATTAACACCAAAACCAGTTTATATTGCTTGATCGGTATTTCACAAAGGATTATTACTTGGATTTTTATTTCATTGCGCAACAAGTGAAATTGTTTGGATTTAATAATTTGGTAGCAATAACAGATCGTCCTATTATTTTGTGTGGCGTTTGAATTACTTTGGATTAGCTGATTAAGGATGCCAGAGTACTGTGGTGAATAACAAAGCAGGTTCCGCGGACCACCGGGCCAGCCGTCAATTGCTGATTGCCACTTCTGCCGTGGACCTGCCCACTGAAAGTTAAGTTGATTTTTCTTCTCTTTTTTTTGGTTTTTCTTGTAGTAGCGAAGTAATGTCAAAATTCCAACAGTTCCAGCTTGCTTTAGCGAATTTCAAAAGATTCCCGCTGTGGCCCGTAAGAATTATCCAAGTTTCAAAGGATAAAAAAGGAATCTTCAACAACTTAGTTTTTGCGTATGGAGATCACACAGAGTCGCGCCTAACGGAGAATAGTCTCGTTTGAGGACAATTACTGCGAAGCATCTACAAAAACTGATAAAAATGTTGGAAGTGCGTTTAAAGAGGTTAACCAAAACCCGGACATTTATCAGACAGCTTCCAAAACTTTCGTGTCGCTGAAAGCAGTTTCTTCTGAACCATCTACCGCGGATTGGCTAGCTAAAATAGTCACAACTGAGGAAGAAATCGCTAAGACAAAAGAATCAATGATGAGCACGATTACTAAGCAAGTTCAAGATAAATGCGGAAACGACCGAACTCTGAAAACTTCTGTTGAGACTATCGTGAGTGAAATATACTTGTCAGTGTCGCTTGAGTTTAATCCGAAGCTAGAGCAATTGTTGGTATCAGTAAAGAATATTAAAGGACTGATTTAAAATTTAGAGAACCGAATTGCAAAATTAGAAGTGAAAATTGATGATTATGAGCAAGAAAAACAGCTTGGAACTCTAGTTTTTCACGGTATTAAGCAGCAGCCAGGTGTTGATTTGAAGTCGACCATTCTGAATATAGCCTCGCAAAAGCTGGGGCTTTCCGGTATCTCTGATTGTTATTTTGCTATGGTTTACAGGTCGAAATTGAATAATCCAGGGTCGGCAAACGATAAAGTTGCACCAGTGTTAGTGAGATTTTCTACCTGTGAGACGGCCCGTAAAGTGTTTGCGAGTAAATCAAAATTGGCTGGTTCGAAAATCTTTGTGTCTGAGTCTCTAACCAAGCGCCGTCGTGATATCCTGAGTGCCGCGAGAGACAAGTTTGGCGTGAAAAATGTATGGTCAGATCGTGGCCAGGTTCTCGCAATGCTTCCGGGTGAGCGAGCTGTTCGTCGAATAAACTCGCTTTCAGATTGCGTTTAGTTTGTTGTTTATGAGTAGTTTGGTAGTGTTTATCTCGTTAAGATGTTCTATATTGCTCTTTATTTATATTTTTATTTTATTGGTTATTTTTTGATTTCTTATGAGTATAAATATCGTCCCGTTTTAGCGCGTAAAAGGGATGAATTATAGGATTCTTTTTTGCGTAAGTTGATATGAGTAGTAGTTTACGTGGAACACTGAGTGATTTGCAAAATAATCCATTTAATGTTGATGATTATTTGTTGACGGATATTGGAAATGATGGGTCGCAAATTAGTTTTCGTCCATCTCTTGATAGTAAATATCGTCAGTTATCAACTTTGGAGGAGTTAGACCGGTCTAGATTTCATGCATGTACATGGAATTGTCATTTAACGTCTTCTTACCATGGGATTTTTGATTTTATTTCCCGATCTAATAATTTACATATAATGGCATTATGTGAAACATTTTTGGGTCATGATACCCTTCTCTCGTCCTTTAACTTTCCAGGTTATGAACTGATTGCTCGAAGTCGATCATCAATGGGACGTGGAGGCCTGGCTTTCATTGTCCGACAGGATTTGAATTGGAAAATTAGAAAGGATTTGGACATTTGGAAGGAGGGTAAGATAGAAACCTTTAGTACAGAAATTCAGTTTGAAAATCGAGCTTGTATTTTTACTGTTGTATATAAGCCACCAAGTGCATCATTTGAAGAGTTTGCTGAAGGATTTGAATGTCTTGCTGCAAAGGTAAATAGATCTAGTCAAGAGTTTATATGTATGGGTGACTTTAATTTTGATTTGTTAAATATGCATGGACCAAATTTGGATTTTTTGAGCCTAATGATGTCAAATGATTTATACCCGACCGTGAGCATTCCAACGAGAATCACGGATCATTCGGAAACGCTCATCGATAATGTGTTTGTGTCTTCAGCGATACTAAGTAAAGCGTGCTGCTCTGTTGTTATAAGCCCAGCCTCCGACCATCTTCCGGTTGTATTGCATTTGAATTCTGAAGTGAAGAAAAATAACAGAAAGAATAAAATACCAATGCGTGAACTGAAGCCAGTTAATCTGAAAAAATTTGAAGAACAAATTAGTGTTATTAACTGGGAAACAGTACTGAATGAAGATCATCCGTCGGAAGCATTTGAAAAGTTTAACCAAATAGTGTCGAGTATTTATGATAGCACGTGTCCGCTTAAAGAAACAAACCCCAGAAAGAATAAACCGAGAAAACCATGGTGTGATGATGAGCTGCTTAATCTGTTTAATATGAGAAATCAGGTGTGTGAGGAGCATCTGAATCATCCGCAGAATAATGAGCTCCATGTGATGTATAAAGAGCTAAGGAATAGGGAAAATGCCCTAAGAAGGAAAAAAAAGAAGGCATATTTTACAAATGTATTTGAAGAAAGTAAAGGTAACCCCAAAGCAACATGGCAAGTTGTGAATGATCTTCTAAAAGGTCCTATGAAGCCATCGGAGCCAAAAATTGTGCTAAATAATAGGACCTTGGAAGAAACTGAGGAAATCTGCAACGCATTTGGACAATATTTCTCTGAAATTGGCTGCAAGATTCAAGAAGAAGCAAGGAACTCCCGTGTTTTCGAATCAAGCAGTTTTGTGGATGAGCGAGGAAGAGGTTTCGAAATGAATTTACAGCCTTGTACTGAATAGGAGGTACGCAAAATTGTTAGCACGATGAAGTCAAACAGTGCAGGAGTTGATGGAATGAGCCTTAGAACGCTCAAGTTGGTTCTGGTTTATTTGCTTCCTGTCCTCGTATACCTTATCAATATTTCTATGGAAAAGGGGATGTTTCCGAGTGCGCTTAAAATAGCTAAAGTTGTACCGTTGCACAAAGGTGGAGTCAAAACTGACATA
The DNA here is from genome assembly GCA_027921565.1 of Artemia sinica. Classification (NCBI taxonomy): domain Eukaryota; kingdom Metazoa; phylum Arthropoda; class Branchiopoda; order Anostraca; family Artemiidae; genus Artemia; species Artemia sinica. The sequence continues at coordinate 43,017,610 of CM051265.1, forward strand.
TCTAATTGGAGACCAATATCAATTCTCCCGATTTATTCAAAAATTTATGAAAAGATTGTTCATCACCGGCTTTACGAGTATCTGATGAAAATTGGTGTTTTACACGATGGTCAATTGGCTTCCGGAAAGAACATTCGACGACGCAGGCAGTCCAGCATCTTCTGGAAAATATTAACTCAGCACTTGAGAATGGCGAGCAGTGCATGGGCGTTTTTATTGATTCTAGAAAGGCTTTCGACACTGTTGATTTTAAGATTTTATTGGAAAGCCTGTATTATTTAGGCATAAAGGGTAGTGTTTTAAATTGGTTTGAATCGTATTTAAGTGAAAGGAAGCTACGAGTGACTTTGAGTAACAAATCTTCTCAGCCGTTTCCCATAAAGTGTGGTGTTCCACAGGGCTCAGTTCTTGGTCCTCTCCTGTACCTGATATTCGTAGACACAATGAGATTCTACATTCCCGGAGCTTCAGTTACTTCGTTTGCTGACGACACGGCTTTAGTGATTGCAGCAAAGTCGCTGCAAGAGCTCTTGTTCAAGGCGAATAAGGTGCTTGATGGCCTACATGAATTTTTTTGTGCTAGCCTACTTAGCGTCAATGCATCAAAAACTAATTTTATGATGTTTACGAGGACTAGTTCTGCTCCCACTCTCCCTGGTGTCATTATTTACAATGGCCTACCGCTCTCACAAGTCGAAGAGATCCGATATCTGGGATTCATCCTGGATCGAAACTTGAGTTGGAGAAAACACTGCGACATCATAGCATGCAAGCTGGCGCGAGGCATTGGAGTTCTGAACCGTTTTCAAAATTTTTTACCTTTGAAAATTCTGCTTTTATTGTATTTTTCATTAATAGCGCCTTATATAAATTATGGTTGTTTGATTTGGGCGAGTAATTTTAGTTGCAATTTTAGAAGAGTTCAAGTACTGCAGAATAAGGCTATAAGGTTGATTGGAAGGTATGATCGTGGTATTGATAGCACTGAATCACTTTTTAGAAAGTTTAAAATTTTAAAGGTTGGTGAAATAAGGGATTATCAAATTGGAGTATTTGTATTTCAGTGTCTGAATGGTCTTGCACCGGATTTTTTTATGAATATTTTTAAGCCTAATTCGTTTTATCACGATTATTCGACTAGGAGTGCGGATAGTCTTGCATCTGAGCCACGGAACACAACGAGAGCGAGTCAAGTGACCAGACACATGGGCCCGTCAGTTTGGAATTCGTTCCCAGATTCTGTTCGTCAAGCTGAAAGTGTGCCGCAACTTAAAACCCGTATTAAGAATCATTTCTTTTCAGAAATTTGGTAGTGTTAAAGGTTCGAGAGAAGGCTTTTTTTTTTTTTTTTTTTTTTTTTTTTATATATATATTTTGTGCCATTATATATTTATCATTATTTTCAGTTATTATTATTGTTATCCCCTTTTTTCATTTTATTTGATGTGTTGAATTGGCATGCATGATATCCAACCGGTCGCTTTTTCAAGCATCTTCTTGCTTTAGTGCGACTTGTTGTCACATTAAGTTGTTTTTTTGTTAATAAAATTGTATGAACCTGAACCTGAAAAGTTCGAAGGTATCAACAGATGCATTCGATGATGAAGTTGAATGAGTCATTGATTAAATGACTGGTTAAAAGACTAAATCGTTTGTATTATTTTCAAACTGCTCTAAAAATGAGCTGGATTTCCACTCACACTTGAAATCATTTTTTATTCCTGTGTTTGCCCTATTTTATGTCCTTTACTCCGTAAAAAAGTTTTTCCACCCATTTTTGTTCAGCAGCAAGTCTTTTTGTTTTATGTTGGATATGTATCAACACAAACGCTGAAATCGCAAGGAAAATCCTTATTTGGTTCTATTCCAGCTAGAATCGCCATCTGGCCCACTGTGCACTGTTTTAATGCGACTACCCATGGGAAAAAACGAAATTAGACAAGTAAATAAACACGTGTCCGTAGCTATACTTATTTTTTTTTTATCTTTGTATCAAAAGGCTTGAAGCTTCTGCTCTGAGGTTCACAGATATGCTGGATCTGATTATGCAATTTTTATCAGATCTCTCCATTTTGGGGTTCTTCCAACCGATCCAAAATCATGCAAATTTTCTTAACCAAATATCTTTTTATGATGACTTTAAACATGATGTCTCTCACTCTCTCCCAGCATTCCCGGCAACAAAGGCTTGTGGAAGAATATAGTGATTTTTTTCCTTTTTTGTGTCAAATTTTTTGTTCTTGTGGAATAAATAAACTCTGAACCCTGAAGGAATTTTACATATTGGAAATCACCAAGGCCGTACTCAGAGGGGGGGGGGGGGTTAGGGGTGTTTTAACCCCCTCCAAAATGTTTGTTTGACTAGTAAAAACGTAACAAAAATGGATATAAACAAATTTTGTATATGTTTTTTGAGGTTATTTTTTGTACCCCCCCCCCCCCCCCCCGAAAAAAATCTTTGAGTAAACCCCCCTCCGAAAAAAAAATCCTGGGTACGACCTTGGAAATCACGATGAAAAACAGATTCTTTTGATGTGTATGTTAGCATCAAAAATCGTTTTTATAGTTTCTATTACTATAAGAATAGGTCGCTCTTATCTTACAGTTCGTTGATACGAGCAGTTTGAAAGATCTCTTTAGACTGACTTTTTGTGCACAAGAGGCTCTGTTTTTTTCGTTCTAGTTCTGACATAATTTGTTTATTTATTATTATCTGTCAGTAAAACTTTCCAGTACAAAAAATTTGGTAACACGAAGGGAAATGGTATTCAAGAGAATATACCTATGTTCTAGATGTAGTAACACGGAAACAAATTTATATTGAAGAATTTTGAATAGTGACAGCAGAATAAATGACAGTGCTTTTAAAAGAAAACATTCACATTGCTAAAATTAGTATAGTAAGCAATTGAAAAGTGTATACCAAGGAAACAAAGCAAGAAAAGAGTTTCGGGAGCATATTTTTTAGGAAGGTAAGTTAATAGGGTGTCGAGAATAACAAATCAACAAATAATGTTTACCTCGCTTAGTCCTCCAGTAGCTACGTTTTAAAGTAATAGACAAAAACCAGTTGGCCGTATTTTCACTTGGCGTAGCGGGAAGGATATTAAAAGATCCCCACCCTAAAAAAAGGGATAAAACGCGGCAAAAACCGATACTTGTATTTAGTTTTGCGGATCTACAGTCATGCACCCCCTCCCCAATGCAGGTAAATCATATCGTTTTGATTAATGTAGGAGTTGGCTGAGACACAAGGAAATTATGAATTAAACAAAAGAATGGTGGTTCAAATTAAAAAAGAAGAACAACAAAGGAGTAAGTAGACGTTCAGACGCTGGATTCTGTCTCAGACTCTTTCCAAGTTTCCCGCTCAGAATGGTTGAAAGCTGAAAATAGGAACTATCGAGCAACATTTTCAGAACTGAAAACACCTATTTAGGTGACAATTATGATTGTGAATTTCCTATTTTTGAATATATCTTGGACTTTCAACCATTCTGAGCAGGAAACTTGGATTGAGTCTGAGACAAAATCAAGCTTCTGAACGCCCACTAAAGGAACTTCAAAATCTTAGTCATCCTTTATTTAAATAAAAATTACCTCGAGGAAGCAGTTCCTGTCCCAAGAAACAAGGGTGTCACAATAAAAGCTTGAAAAGTTGCCAAAGATATGTTTTGTAAAGCAGTTGCAAACATCAATGTGGCCATTTCTAAATGAGCTATGCAACGTATAGCCCTTGCATCAATCCTGAAAAAAAAGTCCATTATAGGGTTACATCACTTAGAAGTATTTCCAATCAAAACGTCTGCCCAATAAAAAAACAATTAAGTAGCCAGCTGTAGCCTGGAGGTGAACTTTTAAATAGTTTTTTTTTTTTTTTTTTTTTTTTTTTTTTTTTTTTTTTTTTTTTTTTTTTTTTTACAAGGAAGACCAATTGACAAGGATAGAAGAGGGGAAGAGGACGAAGAATAAAGACAACTGTATAGAATTAAGTATTCAACAACGGAATAAAATTAAATTTTTCTTATTATCACCTAAATAGAATACTTAGGTAATAACTTCATATGAGAGCGCATATAATATTGTCAACTTGTATAACATTGTCACGTGTACATTGTACACCAATACAATACTATTATACATTATTTACTTAAAAGATAATTTATTGATAAATGACAATGTTACATGAATACTGACTGTAGGTCCGCATACTGTTGTATACGGAATACTGTCAAATATCTATATGTGGGCAACGAATTAAGACAAACCAGTATCTTGTCCCGAAGGTTCATCCCAGAACAAAAGAAGAGCGTCTGTCAGTCTGGCAATCACAACTTTCCCCTCTAGGGCGCCTAAAAAAAAACTTTTGGTTTTTGAATATACACCCCGGATGTTTTCCCATGCCATTGGTGCCAAATTAAGAAAATGTCTAGTCTAATTACTCGAATTTTCAGTCCAATGGCTTAGATTTTTTTTTTCCCTTTTTGGTGACGAAAGATATAAATTGTCGGCTCGTTTTAGATATATAAATTTTGTTAACTTTGAATTCACAAATTCGAATTTGCATTAGAAAATATATATGAAAAAGGGGTTCCCCGATAAATCTTTCCAACAATTTTTATCTTGACGGGTAAGCCTAATTTAGTACAGCGTGTATATTTTGAACAAGAAAAAAAAGTATATCTTTCGGTGGCAAAAGAAAAAAAAAATGAAAAAGAAAGATATATATATATATATATATATATATATATATATATATATATATATATATATATATATATATATATATATATATGTAAATATATATATATATATATATATATATATATATATATATATATATATATATATATATATATATATATATATATATAATATATATAATATATATATATATATATATATATATATATATAATATATATATATATATATATTATATATATATATATATAATATATATATATATATATATATATATATATATATATATATATATATATATATATATATATATATATATATATATATAAATTTAGTCAAGATGAAATTTTAGTTCAGAGCAAATTAAATGAAATCGAGACCCAGACATTTCAAGAATGAAAAAAAAAAGTTACCCTTTGACTGGAAACATCAGCACCATAGCAATGATGATGGAAGCAAGAATAAATCCATAATAAACTGATTCGTCTGTTTCAAATTTAAAGTAGCTTAAACCAAGTTTGGCAGCAGCTGAAGGCAATAGAAAAAGGCAGGATCCAAGGACGTGGCACAAAACAACTATTCCACAAATTTGGTCATAATTCAACTGAAATAATACAGACAGGATGAGTTCCAGCTCTCCAAATTAGAACACACACTCAAATAATGCTTGGCTTCTTTTAGTGCCAGATATGCAATAAAAAAAGAGCAGCGTGTAATTTGCCTTCAAGATTCTTGAAGAGTAGAAATAGTTGGTAGAAAAGCAATGAATTATTAAATCTGATTTACACTGTCCCAAGCAACATGAAATACTGCGACAGGAGAGCCCTGGTGCAGCTTTTCAAGCCTTCACAGCTGTTTAAGCACTCACCTTGAAGTGTAACATTTTTTTTTAACGCTATTTGATCTTCCTTACTAATCTGATATGTCGATGAGACACTTGCCGGTTATTCAGCTCAAGTACCAGAACCTTTTTATCTTTTCATGTAGTTTCCGTCTTGGTGATTTATTCCCTGCAAAAGTGCATTTGTGAGTTGGGATTTTTATTGATTTTGTATCAAAAATATTTTATTGCTGTCTATTTCGACGTTTTATGAATAAGGTGGAAACTCAGTGTATGAACTTCATTCATCTTTTGGCGAATTCAAACAAAAAATTCGCAAACCATATAAATTTTTTCCCTTACAATTAGTTCAAACCAGTTGACATTTTCGATCCAAAAAGATATTTTTTTTTTCCAACTTTTTATAAGCTTTAGTGTGTAACTACACAGAAAGGATAGTCTTAAAACAAAGGTAATTTTAATCATAATCTTTTTCATTTGTTTTTTATTATTCAAAACTAAGAATAATATTCTACCTCTTCTAACAATTGAGGCATCTGTCTTGTTCCTTCAGCGCATCTTTGTTATCAGTGATAGAGCATATAGTTTATCTAGCTATGCCGTACTCCATGGTCAAACCCAAAACCCCCTTTGTTTTCGAATCCAAGTACCGTCCATCAACTTACTGATTTTTTTCAGAAATGTTGTTCGTAGAGCCGATTTAACCGTGGAACCATATTTCTGTGATTGAACCACAATATAACTAAATTTCCATATCCATTGCTGCCTTCTATTTTCTAATGTCTTTTGGTGGGAACAATGGCAATTTATTTCCCGGTCACTATAGGTTTTTTAAGGTCATTATTATCAATTTTTTCAAGGTGGACCCCCTCCTCCTTGTCTACATACACATACATATTTATTCAACAATTCAGCAATAATTTTACACACTAAACACAAATGCATTATATGTACCCCGTAAGTCTCTATGACCTGGCTGGGAACGCAGATTGTCTACCACAACTGAAGTCTTGTCTAGGCAGGTCAAGTCTTATCCAGCAGATCTTGCATATAAATTCAAAACGTTATGTACAAGGTCTTTAACTACAGACTCCTTTAGTATCCAACCAGAAGCTTTTACTTAAGGCGGAATATCACTCCCGTGTTTAACTTGTCATTTGTTTAAAATAATAAATTCGGCTTTACGTTCAAACTAAAAAAGGTGATCGGTGCTGTCTCGATACACACTGAAATAACAGCCTGTCTAAATAGGAAGTGCTTTTCGTGTTATCCAAGGAGTAATTAAGATATGAGACCACTCTCACCTCGATGGTTCATAAATACAATTAGTTTCAACTATCCAAATTCAGTTATCTGTAAAGTTTCCCACTTTAAAGCACTCAGCTCCTTGCCTCGTTCCGTAATGCTCAAGATCCTTTTACAATGGGCCCAAAATGACACAATTGCAAATGCTAAGATCCTTTATATTTCCTTTTTTTTTATTAAATTACGAATCAAATTTCGAGTACACATCCAAAAAAGACGCAAACAAGCTATGCTTGGCATGTAGACAAGGTCGCAGGGGCTTTTAGATGATAGAGGAAATAATAAGTTGGTTAGATACCGTAATGGAGAAATGCAAAACCATGACATGTAGCTCGGCCGACGCCCTTTTCCGTTGCTGTGGGAATATTAGATGTCACGAGTTCCAATTTCACCACGATTTCTGTAAATGTCTGTTTTTTGGTTTAACAATTTCATAAAAAAAATCTATTGGACCCCCATGCCCCTTCTTAGCCGAAGTTAAAAACCTAAGAAATTACATGCCGATTACGTATCAGTAAACAAAACAAAGCAACAACATAGGAGAGGGCCTATATATACGAAGGATAGCCGGATTTTGAGCCCACCGCTCCCATAACAGAGACAGTGCTGCCTCTGTTACTGACCTGTCTTGTTGTGCAAATCTACAGGGAGTATTTTTTCCAGAGATTTTTTTTCCAACCCTATTTCTTTCTTGTATGTTTTTTTTTCATGCGAACAGCGTGCAGTTGTGAAATTTAGTTTTTTAATCGGTAAAAATGCTGCTGAAATTGTTGTACAAAATGCTTACAAGGAGGACGATGTGGGTAAAACTCAAGATGCACCGAGTGGTTTGCGTATTTTGCTCAGATAGTGACATGTCCATTGAGCACAAACCTCGTTCTGGACATCCATCAACTACCCGACATGACGAAACTGTTAAGAAAATTCGATGACTTGTGATTACAGACTGGCGAAAGACAACTGATCAACAGTCAGAGATTATTGGGATATCCTGGAGCTCAGTTCAGCAATTTTTTACCGAACATTTGAGCATGGAAAGGTTGCCACCAAGTTTGCTCCTTGGGTTCCGACTGACGATTGAAAATATAGTCGACTTAAAAGATATCATGCTTTTAAACGACAGCTTGAAACCGATCCAGAGATTCTGAATTCTGGAAACAAAGCAACAGTGAAGCCAATAGAAAAGGTCATCATCAACCCAAAAGAAATATTATCAACGTCAAATCAAATATAAAAACAGTGTTTATTCAGTTATTGATGCCAAAGGCCTGGTGCATTCAGAGTTTACCCCTCCAGGTCCCATCGTCAGTCAAACATTTTATCTGGAAGGGTTAAAAGATTGCGCGACAGCGTTTGTGGCAGACAGGAGATTGGATTTATGCCACACAGGAGACTGGCTCTTCCACAACAACAATGCACCCGTGAATACAGTCATCCCTGTTCACCAAATTTGACTAAGAATAACACGGTTCTGCTGAACTACGCACCTTACTCGCCTGCCTGACTCCATGCGATTTTTTCGTATTTCCACATTCTGCAATCCCCATTTCCACAATTTCCGAGCTTCATTTGGAAATGCATCACATAAAAGTAGAACATCTACGTCCCACAATGAAACCTGAGTAAGCTTTGTAACAATTTCTAAAATTTTAAGAATAGCGTACGTCAGTTTCAGGCTTTGCTCTGTAAATTCGTTTCTTAAGAAATATTAAGTTTATTGCTGTCAAACCGTCAGTCAATTCCCATTACATTTATTCTAATTATCATCCTATAATGTTGCTTTTATCGGCAACTCAGTGAATCACTAATCTTCAGCTCTGAAACGATCATACGACGTTATACAACGGGTGTCAGAAGCTTAAAGTCAAGTGAGTATTTATCATTTTACAACCAGTGGGTTTCACTAAAATGGTAACAAATTTTATATGTAGTTTAAATTGTAGTTTAAAGTTTAAATTAAAATAAATCTCCCCTATTTTGTCTCATGGTTGGGAGATCAATTCAAAATTCACAGTAGTTTTTTTGTGGGGGACGGGGAGTAAGGGAACTATGCTACTTTTTTATGCCTTTCATCCATCAGGCTTTACTACTCGTATTGATTAAAACATAATAATACATGAATAATATAATTTACAATATGTTACAATGTTTACAATTTACTATGTTACAATGTAATTTATAAGTGAGATTCAAGTAAGGTAACTTTCAGTCAGATATATGGCCGAAATCCACGTTAAACTCAATAAACTTATAGTAAATACTCAAATGATAATATGAAAAAAAGAAGAAAATGGGCTTCACTTACGCTAGTCACATCTTTTTGTGCATTATGAGACTGAACAAGGTTGAACCAAATTGATACAGCTCTCAGGAGTAAAGGAGCAGCCATAATTGAAAAAGGTATCATATACACACCTAAATAAGGAGAAAAATATAAACTGCACATAATTGTTCGTTCAAAATTTTCATACTCACAGTACACACACACCGGGGCGTACTCATGGTGAATAAAAATGTTCTAAATACTCAATTATAAACTTGGTATTTTTCTTATTATAGCCCATCTTGCTTTTTGATGAAAACAAGTGATATTGAGACAAAAAGGAAATTTTGAACGTTAAATTACATACTTGTATGACTATTTTGCACACTTGTAGGCTCATTCGATTAGAAATTGAAATGGCTAGTGCCCTTTTCAATAGTCGAAAGTAATTGGAAGGCAACTAACACTCCTTCCACGCTCACCATTTCCCCAAACACATCCAATCAAAATTTTGAGATAGCCATTTTGTTCCACGCAGTATAAAGTTCAGGAAATTATACCTTTGAGCAGGACACTCCCCCTACAATCTTCAGGGCAAGGGTCATAAGTTATGCCCTGGGGGCATATACGTTTTTATTGAAATCTTTGCCGTAGAAACTTGAAAAAGGGCTCATTCGGTTGGAAATTCAAAGGTCTAGTGCCCTTTTTAATAGTCAAAAGTGATTTGAAGGCAACTAACACCGCTCTCTTGCCCAACTTTTCCCCAAACACATCAAATCAAAATTTTTAGATAGCCATTTTGTTCAGCGTTGTTGATTTCCAGATAGAAATTATGTTTTTGAGGAGGACGCTCTCCCACAGCCCTCAGGGTAAGGGTTGTAAGTTATGCCCCGGGGGCATATAAGGTTTTTATAGAACGCGTTGTCGCAGAAACTTCAAAAAGGACTCATTCGATTGGAAATTGAAATGGCTAGTGCCTTTTTTAATACTCGAAAGTGATTTGAAGGCAACTAACACCCCTTCCACGCCCACCATTTCCCCAAACATATCCAATCACAATTTTGAGATAGCCATTTTGTTCCACGCAGTTTAAAGTTCAGGAAATTATAGGTTTGAGCAGGACACTCCCCCCACAGTCTTCAGGGCAAGGGTTATAAGTTACGCCCTGGGGGCATATAAGGCTTTTATTGAAATCTCTGTCGTAGAAACTTGAAAAAGGGCTCATTCGATTGGAAATTCAAAGGGCTAGTGCCCTTTTTAATAGTCGAAAGTGATTTAAGGACAACTAACCCTCCTCTCACGCCCACCTTTTCCCCAAACACATCCAATCAATATTTTTAGACAGCCATTTTATTCAACGTAGTTGAAAGTTTTGGAAATTAGGTTTTTAAGAATGACAACCCATCTCCCCACAACCCTTAGGGGAAGGGTTTTAAGTCATGCCCTGGGATCATGTAAGTTTTTTATAGAAAGCGATGTTGTAAAAACATCAAAAAGGGCTGGGCTAATTAAATTAAAAATTAAAAGGGCTAGTGCCCTTTTAATAGTCTAAAGTGATTGAAGGGCAACTTACCCGCCTCTCACGCCCACCATTTGCCGAAACACATCCAATCAAAATTTTGAGATATCCATTTTGTTCAACGTAGCTAAAAGTTCTGGAAATTAGGTATTTTAAGATGATAACCCCTCTCAGAGCTCTCAGTGCAAGGGTTGTAAGTTATACCCTGGGGGCATATAAGGTTTATATAGAAAGTTGTTGTAAAAATTTTAAAAAGGGCTCATTTGTTTGGAAATTGAAATTGCCCTTTTTAATAGTCGAAAGTGAGTGCAGAGTAATTGACCCCCCTCTCACGCCCACCATTTCCCCAAACACATTCAATCAAAGTTTAGAGATAGCCATTTTGTTCAACGTGGTTGAAAGTTCTGGAAATTATGTGTTTAAGGATGACAAGCCCCCAGAGTCCCCAGAGCAAAGGTTGTAAGTTATGCCCTGGGAGCATATAGGTTTTTATTGAAAGCGTTGTCGTAGAAACTTCAAAACGGCTATTTGATTGGAAATTGAAAGGGCTAGTGCCTTTTTTTTATAAGGTTTTTATAGATAGCGTTGTCGTAAAAACTTCAAAAGGGGCTCATTCAATTGAAATTGAGAGGGCTAGTGCCCTTTTTAATAGTCGAAAGTGATTGGAGGGTAACTACCCCCCTCTCACGCCCACCATTCCCCCAAACACATCCAATCAAAATTTTCAGATGGCCATTTTGTTCTGGAAATTAGGTCTTTGAGGATGACAGCCCCCCCCCCGGCCCTCAGGGCAAGGGCTGCAAGTTATGCCCTGGGGGCATATAAGGTTTTTATAGAGTTGTCGTAAAAACTTCAAAAGGGGCTCATTCAATTGGGAATTGAGAGGGCTAGTGCCCTTTTTAATAGTCGAAAGTGATTGGAGGGCAACTAACCACCCTCTCACGCGCACCATTCCCCCAAACACATCCAATGAAAATTTTCAGATAGCCATTGTGTTAAACGTAGTAGAAAGTTCTGGAAATTAGGTCTTTGAGGATGACACCCCCCCCCCCCCCAGCCCTCAGGGCAAGGGTTGTAAGTTATGCCCTGAGGGCATATAAGGTTTTTAGTGAAAGCGTTGTCGTAGAAACTTCAAAAGGGCTCATTTGATTAGAAATTGAAAGGGCTAGTGCCTATTTTAATAGTTGAAAGTGATGGGAGAGCGACTAACGCCCCTCTCACGCCCACCATTATCCCAAACACATCCAATCAAAATTTTGAGATAGCCATTGTGTTTGACGTAGTTGAAAGTTCTGGAAATTATGTCTTAGAGGATTACAACCACCCTCACAGCCCTTAGGGTAAGAGTTGTAATTTATGCCCTGGGGGCATATAACGTGTTTACAGAAAGCGTTGTCGTAGAAACTCAAATAAGGCTCATTTGATTGGAAATCGAAAGGCCTAGTGCCCTTTTTAATAGTCGAAAGTGATTGGAAGGCTTGAAATTTTTATAGTAAAGATCAATGTGGGTATAATGTGTGATTTTGTTGTTGTTGTTGCTGTTTAGACCAGGGCACTTCGTATCGTAGGAGTTGTCGTAGGAAAGTCTATCCAAGCTATCAAAGAAAGCAAGCTGATTTTTTACGAATAGTATCAGGTTTTCCATTTCCGATCAACGAAATTAAAAACTACTATTTGTGTCCAGATTGTTAAAAGGGTGTATGTTGTTAAAAATTGCTAAACAAATTTCTCCAGCATACAAATAACAGATCAAACTATAAAGTCTTAAAATTACAAAAAGATTTAAAGTATTATTTTCTTCTTCCCTGAAAAGACTATGTCAATATAAAACAAAAAGAAATTAATAAAAAAAAACTTTTTCCACAAAATAAGTTTTTCAAAGAAAAGTAAAGAACTCCATTAAACAAAAAATGAGGAAAAATAAAATCAAATAATCTACGAAGCGTGAAACTACCGCAAATCAGCATCGATAAATAAATGAAACCCAAAACGAACAGAAATTAAAATAAATAATCGAGTCAAATTCAAAACGAGCAGAAATTAACATAAGTTGTGCTCAAAACCCCTATGCCTTCCCAAGGCCAGAACATAATTTGCACTTTACTGAAAAAAATATAAATGATTTTACTTTTATAACTTTAATAAATCAAATAATATTAACATTTTGATTACTAAATATCAGTATATATATATTAAACTGACAATGCATATTCATTTGTATATTTTTCAGTAAAGTGCAAATTATGTTCTAAGCCTGGCTCCTGGACTGCAACACATGTTCTTTTAAGGGAAGGACAATAATAGAAATTACGAGACCTATTTCTCGAAGTTCCAAGGCAAAAGAACTACAATTGTGGCACATAAGGAAATTTAGGCATACCCAGGCGTTTGACTTTTTAACTCTTATGTATTTTTGAGACAAAATAGTCTTTGCATCAAAGACACCAAAACTTCAGATATTCAAAGCCTTTGTCACAAAAAAAAGGTTTACTTTCGAACGATAACTTACTTAAGTTTCTAATTTTGTTTCATTTGACCTGTCTTAGGGGCAGAGCAAGAATGAAAAAAAGGGTTATGTCACCTTAGTTGAAGGGCCAATAAGCTTAAATTCCACACAAATGAGCTTTAAATGTGCTGAATCATAAAAGAGGTTTGAATTCTACAATTTTATCCATATTCCAGATATAACTAGTGTTTAAGACTGCGACAACTCCAGCTGCAACAATATACATTTATGAAAAAAAACTTGTCAAACTAGTGATTAAATTTCAAACGAATATTTACCCAAGTTTCCGATTTTTTTCTGGAGAAAGAAAAAAAAACTGTACGGACATACACGGGAAATCGAAATTATCTTCCTTAATCAAGTGACCAAAGAGCTGAAATTCTCCATACAAAATCCGAAAATTAAACATTTGAGCAACCCTGACCATTTCTGAAATAGTTAGTTATTACACAACAAAATGTTTTGTACCAAGAATTATGCAATTCCAAAATTCGTTTCCGAATGACCTCTTCTTCAAATTTCTACAACAATCCGTCCGTTACGATGCCCCGTGAAAAAAAAAACCTGTACAAAAAACATCTAATTGTTCGTTTTCTTATTTTAGGCTGGTGATTATCACACAAAAGTAAGCGAAACTTTGTTAGGTCCTCTAAGGTCCCCAGACGCCATACGCCCATCCCCACACCTCACGAATAAATTTCTTGGTATACAACTCGAACTATAGTTGGGTCTAATCTAAAAGTCAGAATACACCAGAAGTGGAGCCTTTATTACTTAGGCTTTCAATGCTTCTTCACAGAAATAGTTTTACGAATGGCATTTTCAACTATGATTTATATGATGTCACAATCTTACCTATTGAAATATATCGGTTAGTTCCAGATAGCAAATAGAAGAAGAAAGACTGATGGAACCTCTCTTGAAGGTTATTGAGACTCCGAAAAATACCTTCCACGATCCTTCAAAAAGAAAAAAAAAGTTAGCTGACTGGACATATGCCCTGGACACAAGAAACATAAATCTTCCTAATCAAATTACCAATTCTTAATCATTCAATGCTTATCGTATAAGCTTTTAAGAACTGCCAAACATAATATCACATTAATCTGCAGTATATTCTAATTTACGAAAACCTAACTTAAAGAATTAAAAACGCAACAAAGATCTTTAATACAAGAGATACGCGATACGCCAAAATAATCGAATAACTACAAGAAATTTTGAGTTTTCAACCAATCTAAATTGTATTACGTTCAATTTTCGTAGATAGGAAATAATTTTAACTGCACCCTCCTAATCGAGTCGTTTCTTACAATAAATTTGTCCATTAGGCAGGCGAGTCACAATTAACCCTCAGAATTTTTAATCTTTAGGATTTTTAAAATTTAATCTTGATGCAAAATGTAACAGAGTTAAAGTTGGACTAGAACCCACGCAACCCCACGTGCAAGGGCCACAAATTACACAAATTGTCCATTCTTCATAAATGCATTTTACTGGGAAGCGAGGGCATGTTGCACCTTGTTTAAACCTGAGTCATGCAAAGAGTTTTAAATTGGTATGACCGGGGAGTAAAAATTGGGCAAGTGAACCCTATATGGCCCCTTCCATCCACCGCCAAGGTTCTAGCAGAAAGGTGGCCATGTTGCACCTTGTTTAAAACAGATTCATTCAAGGATTTTCAATCTGGTGCAAAACCAGTCGATTTTTAATCTTTAGGATTTTTAAAATTTGATTTTGATGCAAAATTTAGCAGAGTTAAAGTGGTAGTGTTGACTTAGTAACGAGCTCTTCAATGTATTATTTTTCACCGGCACCTCCTACAGAACAGACGGCTTTAGAAACTAGCGATTAGACTCATTCTATCGAAAATTGAAAGTTCAAGTACCATTTTAAGGCGGTGGAAAGGATTTGAGGGCAACCAGTCCCTCTTTGGTACCCTTTCTGTCCCTGGCACCGTCAACTGCATCGAACCAATTTTTCTAGATTACCATTTAACTCACAAATGATCCGAAAATATGACACCAGGAGGAGGGGATACGACCCACGAAGCCCCACGGACAAGGGTCCAAAATTATACAAAATATATGCAAATTACCTATTCTTCACACATATAATTTAGTTGAAAAGGTAAGCATGCTGCACCTTGTTAAGACCCGATTAAAAGTTGGACAGGAACCCACGCAGCCCCATGTGCAAGGGCCACAAATTACACAAATTATCCATTCTTCATAAATGCATTTTAGTGGGAAGCGAGGGCATGTTGCACCTTGTTTAAACCTGAGTCATGCAAAGAGTTTTAAATCGGTATGACGGGGGGGGGGGTAAAAATTGGACAAGTGAACCCTACATGGCCCTTCCATCCACTGTCAAGGTTCTAGCAGAAAGGTGGCCATGTTGAGCCTTGTTTAAACCAGATTCATACAACGATTTTCAATCTCAGTGCAAAACCAGTCAAGTCCGACCTATGGACTATCTCGGTGCAAAACCAGTCAAGTCCAACCTATGGACTATTTCGGTGCAAAACCAGTCAAGTCCAACCTATGGACTATCTCGGTGCAAAACCAGTCAAGTCCAACTATGGACTATCTCGGTGCAAAACCAAGCTAAGTCCTGGTGCAGTCCAAGATTTTAGAGACACATAGCGAAGACAAGTTGAACTCTGTTTAAGACCATTAAAAGACAATAGACGAAGACAATTAAATCCTGTGTTAGGAAGTTAAAAACTAGCTAAATCCTGAATGGGTTCAAGAACGAAAAAAGTCCAAGCTTTGAAGTTTCGGTGAAGCGGTGCAAAACGATTTGAGTCGTGAACCAGAACAGAACGATCTTAGTCCATACTGTGGAATGATTCGGAGAAAAAATGGGATTTTCTTTAAGACTACAAGTTCCAAGAGATTATTTTTTATGTCAGAACGGTGTATTATTGGGTAATACTTCGGTAAACTTGTATAGAAAAATGTTACGTCTTTCCTTTGGGGGGGGGGGGGGGGTGTATTTGAATAACTGATGTGAAGTCTAAGTTTAATCAATTTTCTATCTCAATTGGTGATTCAGAGCCAAATCACTGTTACATACCTTTTTAACAACAATGAAAGGGCGTCTGGTGAAATCAGACTATAATCCGAGGGAGATCTTATCATATTTCCTCAGACACATACTCGTCCATAGACAGAGTCAGACCTGGTCACAGATAGAGGAGGGACAGGGACCTCTACAACCACTGTCTAGCTTGGGTGCAGTTTTCACTTAAATTTATAAAAACGTGTGCAGCAAAAAAAAAGGAAAAAAGGTCATCGAAACTTTAAGCTACACGTGAAGAAAAAATGGAAAGGAGGCTCCAACAGCCAGATCCTAAAAGGGGCCCAGTGAAAAAAAAAATACCAAGCGTTCATCATAAAATTCAATGAACAATTTGGCACGTCTAAAACTGCACACCAAATATCTAGTTTTGCACCATTGCAGACACCACTGAGTTTTTTCTGGGATTGTTCGTTGATCAATAGCGAGTGTTTTGAGGCTCCATTCGCAATTTAACTGCAAAACTCAAACCAAATGACCTGGCAAAAATTTCGGAAACATGTTAAGACGTGCATCAAAGCTGCATGTACCGAAATTCATGGTGAGCAATTCAAACCTGTGAACTATTGAACGTTCAGCTTGTTGCTATTCATAATATTCCGTGTTTACAACTTATAAATAAATATTAAGATACATTAGTAATTTAACTGCTCTAAGTGTTTGTGCTTCTGTATTCGCCCCCGACTTCTTTTAACTTGGCCATCCTGTACTTGAAATACACACATTTTTGAAATACGTAATAAAACTGATACTAGTGCTACTTTTACATCGATAGTTCGTAACTGTTCTAGAGGTTTAGAAAAGAACCTTTTGTACCTTAATCCGCTCTTCTTCGCATAACTCTAACAATGTTTCCAATATTAAATATCTCATATTAGTCTATGGTTCGCCAAATAATAAAAATTCAGAGGGCAAAGTTTTTTCGATTTTTTCAATGAAAATACCCAAAAAAGGTTTTTATTAAAACTTGGGGGGGGGGGCAATTTCCTTTTTTTCGATTTAAAAAAAAGAAAATATAAAAAGGTTTTTCTTAAAATCTAGGAGGGGCAAATACCCCTCCCCCTGTCTCGCTAGTTGACACCC
The DNA here is from genome assembly GCA_027921565.1 of Artemia sinica. Classification (NCBI taxonomy): domain Eukaryota; kingdom Metazoa; phylum Arthropoda; class Branchiopoda; order Anostraca; family Artemiidae; genus Artemia; species Artemia sinica. The sequence continues at coordinate 43,034,911 of CM051265.1, forward strand.
CCGATTATACCTATAAAAAATAGTATAATATGCAATTTTGATACAAAGGCAAACTCATAAAACTAGAAGATTGGTTCTTTAGGGGGGATGCGGAGGGGGGTATCCGAAAGGAAAATACACATGTTTTAAGGTTATATTTTTAATCTTTTTAGGAGGGAGTTCCATAAACCAATAGAGGTGGAATCCCCATAGCCCTCTTTTGTTTAGGTAAGGATATATACGAGAAGCAAGGCGTGATTTTGTCTTTTATAGTTGTTTGCTATTGGTAAATTGGTGGAAATATGATATTCAGAATTGTTAAATGGTTTTACCGTCCCAGTTCATGATAGCGAACTGGGAGATGCATCCCAGGTTCATAGTGTCCAGCTAACGTTATTGCTTCGATACCGAACCTATGGAAGAAACCATGATTCCCAGTTGGAACTCCTGTGGCCTGTGAGCTCATCATTGAGAGCATCGTCTCTAAATTTTCAAGGAATCCTTCAAGAGATGTCCCATCATAAGGATCGATCTAAAAAAGAAATCTATATAAATAGTACCGAAGACTGACAGAGGCTAATAATATAGGATTGCGATGGGAATGTAAGGTGATATCCAACTGAAATTAAGCAAATAATCTCAAATTACAGCATAAAGCAGTTTAAAGTGTTCATGACAGCCTCTATAAGCAAGGCATCAGGCTATTTTTCAGAGAAATTTAATAATAATAAGTATTTCAGGGTTAGAGAGTCAGGCACGTACGCAAAACTGTTTTTTGCTAAGAAGGAGGGGGAATAATAAGAAATTACTTCATAACTTACAAAAATTCCCAAGAAATTCAGAGAAAACTTAGGATTTTGTAGGGGGCAAGCCCCCCTCCCCAGTAAGTCCCTCTAGAGGTGGTTACTCAAGGCGTAATAAAGGTTAGTGACGGTTGGAAAATCTAGACTAGCCCAGTAGCACTAAAACTAAGAATGGGAGTCCCGAGAAAGACTTAGAGCAGAGACTGCCAAACCGTCGATCGCGAGCAACTGGTAGCAAGCAGGGAATTTTCGATAGCTAGCGGGGAATTTTCAGACAGAGAGCTTTGGGGGACTAATCGGAATTAGGCTACTCATACCAAACCTGAGACTCACGAAAACAAAACAGAAATAGTGATCATTCAGTCATTATCTGTTCTTTTAGGAGTGAGGTTATCTTATTTGACTTAGATCACTGCAGTTATTTTAATTAGATCACTGCAGTTATTTTTCCTGCAACTTGATAAATCACCCGATATGTATACAGCATAGTTGGCCATTTTGCAAGAATGGGTTTTGATGACTTCCAAGTAGAAGAAGAGCTGGTGAAAGTTGTACCATTACAACGATATACTACGGGACAGGACATATATTCTGCTTTTACAAAGCTCATAGATTCTTAAAATATTCCCGTACAAAAATAGCTGGGCATGGATGCCGAATGAGCTCCCGGTATGGTAGGTGCAAGATGGGATCAATTGCCTTGTGTCGTAAAGACAACAGCTTTCGAAAATTTCTGTCTTACCATTGGATAAGTTTTTAAATATGAGCTTCTAGGCAAAGCTTTTGGGGGAACCATTTCAGACCTGGTGTCATTCACAAAAAATACTGGAGTTGTAACGAATTTTTTTCCCAAGATGAATACAAACACTTTCATTGTTTGAAGTAGACGCTTGACAAGTAAGGACCTTCACAGCCTCCTTATAACAACAAAAAACATATTGCAATTCTTTAAGACTGGAAAAATCAATTTAACCAACGCTTTCAAAACTTCCAAAACATTTCAATTACAACATAATTCGTCATATCCTCATTTGTAAGGATGGATGCTGAAGAATTCTCTGCTTGTTTCGAAGAATACAATGCTGCAGTGGAGATGGAGCAAAATATTTGGCCCTTTGTTCCAAAGCAAAAATCTCAAATTTTGGTTTTTGGTTGTTTAACGAGTCAAGGCAATGTTCAGCTCAACAGATAAGTGCAAGATTTCACTATCTAGCATAATATTCATTAAAAACAAGAAGAGGAACCGGTCGAATCACGAACATTTGGGTAACTGCAGTCAAATTGCGGCAACACGTATAAGCCTACGTTAAAAATTATTGATGACAAAAAATGACCACTTCTCATATTAAATTATGTTTTTCTAGTTCAAATATTTTGTTAATTTTTAACGCAAATTATGAATGTATATTATAAGTTAACAGACAACAGTGTGCTTTAAAAAAAATATGTATAATTTTTTCCTTTGTTGGGTAGCTCACACCAAGGTTTATGAACTGTAAGGTCGCTCATTCATTTAGAATTTTGGCGACTACTGGCACAGAGAATAGACTAGTAGAAAAATGGGCGCTTTCGGTCGGAGTGAGAGAAAATAAGGACATTCCAAAATGGACGGGGGCTATACTATAAAAATGACAGTATCCTTAAGAATTTCTCTAGAGGTAACCGAAGCAGAAGCTTTAAGCGCTGAGAAATAGAAGGAGTATTCATCAATACGTCACTCTTACCTAGCTTGACACTGCGGCGACTTTTTAGCAGTAGTATTATAATATCATTCGTAATACTAAGTCTAAACGAAAAAAAGAAAAAAAATTCTTGTGTGTATGTGACAATTGATTTTCAAATTAGTATTTTTTCTCCAATCTTTCAATTTAAAACTGAGTTTTATGCTATTTTAATTTTTTTTACTAATCTTGATTTCAATCTGAATAAAATGTACGTTGTAGAAAGAAAAAAAATCCCTTGTTTATCAGATAAAACATAAATGTATGCATAAAAAGCATCGGAGCATCTATGGAAAAAATAAATAAAACAGTTTAAGAAATTTTCGCTTACAACATTACTCCCACTTCAATGCAGGGAACAAATTGAAGCCAGATTTGGCTAATATCTCCTAATTTAGCTAGTAAAGCATTTATTTGGCTCCTCTGATTTTTTTTTTCAAATTCCGACCACACCAAGTCTGTCATAATACAGGGGAAAAAATAGGGCCAACTTTAGACAAACTTTGTCTTTTATTTAGAAGTCAGCATAGAGTGAAGTCTAGGTTGAAAGAGATCTATTGTTTCCCAATCACTATATTAAAATCTGAAAAATACATGGCTTTTCTTCTTCAAGCTAAAAAAGATGTTGACCGGACATGACCCTAATTTAGCTCCGTATTTTATTCTACATAGTACGAACTTTCCCATGACTTTTTTACACAACAACTGGGTTGATCTCCTCATGATGCAGATGGATTCCTTGAATTTAGAATGGTCCTCAGACTTACTGCAGACAATCTATACCTTAGAAAAGCTTCAGTAGAAAGCTAGCTGAAAGCGAAACCTAATTATTAGCGTCTTCTAGTGTTTTACTAGCACCTAGTACCCTCTTATAAGTCTCGAGCAATGAATAAATGACAGGCTGCATTTAAGTGCAAAGCATCTTGGACATTGTTATAACGAATCTATCACCCCCTGGACCACTTAGCCATATTTTCGCTGGGGCATCCTAAGTGGTTTTCATGCTTTGAAGCTACTCAAGCTCCCAAAAGTCTCCCCATGTTCACGAGCCCATGCATTATGAAACAAAGTTCCAGCTAAATGAAATCTAAAAAACAGTGTGCCCAAGCTATAATATTGTAATTGCCTTTGGCGGAACGTAGCCTAAACTGCTATACACAACTCTAGTTGGAGTAATTATAAAACTGAGAATGAAAATCTCAATCTTCAATTTTTAACTAACAAACAGGGAACTAAGTGCCCTGAGCTGTCTTTTAATCATTACTAGAATGTATTTGTGATAAGTGGTCTATAAAAGGAGATTGCAATCTTTACTTAGTCAAAGCTAGAGGGTCAAATCTTATTTTTAATTCCAATATTGCATTTCAGCCTATTTAAGTTCTTACTAAATGAAATACCCTCTGACATAAGTTGTATTACTGGTTTCATAGTTTCGTCGATATTTACTATCTGGTCTACCCTCAATTATTACACGTATCGTGTTGGCCTTTGGGTATATTTCGGTTATCTTAGCCAATTAAGTAACTGTAGGATGTCACATAAAGATATGGTAGTTGCGGTGTCAATAAATGAAGCTGTTGTCTCCTCTTTTCTAGAATGTTGTTTTAGTTACATAACAGTTTGATAAACCGAACCTTACTCCTCTTATAATATTTCCCATTCTTCAACTGTACTTTTTTCTAGATGACAATCACTTTCTAATAGAAAAACTGCTTATCAATTACTCTGAGAAGATCCAAGGCGGAGGATGTCCTTTTTAAAATACACAATTTCCTTCAGTATATAATCATTTTATAGTCTACAACCACTTCCTAAAAAAGTGCCACTATTTCCTCTCCTATACAATTACTATATGAACAAAATTCTCCAAGAACAAACATCACTGTTTTTGATATTAATAACCAGTTAGGCTCTAAAAAAAAAAAAAAAAAAAAAAAAAAAAAAAAAAAAAAAAAAAAAAAAAAAAAAAAAATCAGAATTAATATGCTTGCATCCATGTTTAATTATGGTGCTTAAGTACATTATAGTGTAGACTAAGTTAAATTTGATTTAAAAATCATTCAGAGTCTGTAAGCTAAAAGTTTTTTTTCCAATCCTTTGGATATTTTTACTTCTCTTTGGGAACATCCTTCGAACGGTCAAGCTCTTTGATTTTAAAATGTAAAAATAAAAGCAGACTTAGTCCATTTGGTATCTGACAACTAGTGTAGTTCTATAATTAATAATAATGGTTGCATGCTAAAGTATGTCACATACTCTTTTTTTGAATGTAGATTGAACCCTTTCTCTTCTGCAGAGGCGATGGGCCAAATTGACCAAGTCCAAGTTTGGAAGCTGACCATTCAAGCCTTCAATTTTGACGTCGATATAGGACGCTCGGCCTTCTGGAATCTCCAAATTAATTGCGGCCTTAAAAGGAAAGAAAATTCAGGTTTAAGGTTTATGTTCCATGTTCAGTTTCTTCCTAGGTTATTGTTCTGTGGTCTTACGACTTTCATTTATCAACATAAAACATCAATTTTGTTATCGTACAATAGCGAGGATCCAGTTTATCCATTCTACATAATTAAATTTCTCAAATCTTACACACACTTTTTCCAAGATTGAAAATACACTAAAAAGGCATGAAAATATGCAAAAATAGAAAATTTTCGAAGTTTTTAACTAAGCTTAAATCATTCTCTAAGAAGAATCCTAAGTAATATTATAACCCTGGCTCGGTGAATGGATAAATATAAAACTAATAAGCCCGTTAATACGAATATCTTACCCTTTTGATGCATGTTACAGCTCTAGGTTTGTCACAAAATCGTATGTTTCAAAGGAAACATAAACTTCAACTCAAAGCATTAGATTAATCTTTCCCCGGTGAATATGTTCTACGACACAATGGTCAACAATATTTATAAGCTTCTTTTATTGACAAATATATTTAGTGTCATTAAACAACAAAACAAATAAGTCCCATGCATTGCCTTTTGGCAGCTCAGGACTGCAGATTAATTAGTATGTTCGAAATAAGCGATAACAGGTTTGATTGGGATACGATGATACAGTTTTCTTCAAATAGTTCGTATTTAATCAAATATTCAAGAGCACTGTATTTAAGATGATTAAATACTAGAGATCCCCATTTTCGAGAATGCTGCATAACAATAATATGTTTTTCGTCTTTTCTCTTTAACTACTACTACTACTGCTAACAACTCACTGCAGCAAAAAGCCGTCTGATGCCAACACTCCTGTGCACGCTCCTCCTCCATCCCAATATATTCAAAACCTCCCTCTTTAAACCCTCCCAAGAAGTTCCTATATTCGTTAAATCTTTCCTTACATCCTCCCACCCCATTTGGAGACTATCCGGCTTTCGTTTGGCCCAAGACGGTTGGCCAACAAGGACGATCTGTCATCCTTCATCCGCAGAACGTGTCCTAGCCATCTCATCATTTATCTCATTATAGCTCTAGAAAGCGGGATTTAGCCAAATTTTTCGTACAGCTTATTGTTTGAGATACGGTCAATAAGTCGGGTTCCCAAAATAATCCATAGGTAATTTTTTTGGAAAACATCTAGCAAATACTCCTCCATTTTTTCGGAACGCCCCCACTTCAGAACCATACTTGACCACTGTCATCACTTTAGCTTCCATATTCTAATCTTTGGCTCCCATACTTATCTTCCTATTCTTCCAAACTTTTTTCAACTATGAAAGGAACACCCTGGGCCTTAGCTATTCTACCCCACCATCTTTACTAATAATACTACCTAGGTAAGTGAAGCTGTCCAAACTTTAAGGAATTGATTTAGGATGAAACTAAAAAATTTTTATGACATCAAATTACTATTGCATATATCTTAAACATATATCCTTTTCTGAATACAACATCTAGCCCCGTGATGAATCATGATCTCCAAGTGACGCCAACCCACACTATACGTTAAAATGTCTTTTCTTTTTCTTTTCAATTCTTCAAATAAGCAGGACTGTGCAACAAAACGTTATGAGGCTTAAGAGGTTAAATAGGGTTTTTCAGGCCACAAACACTTTAGTCAAAGTGAAAGCAAAACGACTTTAATTGCAAAATTCTTCATGACTGAATTCTCCGTAATAAAACCCTCTTTTCAGTGATATTATACGGAATTGTTGACAATTCTTCATCTCATGGATTCTATGTTTTGCCTATGGCGTCTAGGGTTTCAAATTTCAAGCATTCAAAATCTTCCCTAAAATTTCCTAAATTTCCTCTTTGTCTGGGAAAACATTGTCGGTCTCCTGGTTGAAAATACTTCAAGATTTTAAATCATTATACACAGAAAAGACTATATAGACTATTCACTCCGCTGGATTGAAGTAAAGATTTGCAACTGAACCTTTGTCATCTTTCGGAATTGAAAAAACTCCTAAGAAAATAAAACCCAGATATGTTGCATGTTGTTTGAAGTGAAATTATAGAAGAATTTTCAATGTCTATCATTGAAGCATCAAAGACGGTTCATAGTTCCTCTCTCCCGCAAAATTTTCAGCTGACATGTTACTGATCGCAACCTTCGAAGAAAGTTTTTTTTTCACTCACCGGTTTGAAATTTCTGGGCAGGTGTTCTGACCAAATGGAACATGAGAATGATGATTTCCAGAGACACACTCTCCTTTTCTAACCTTTGCAAAAAGTGCTCAGACCCACTTGAAGCCTCACCGATGCTGTTGATCTAAAATACGGTCTAAGACTACAAATTTCTACATTTCTTTTCCATGATTCTGACAATATACTGCGAATTCTTTTTATGCATATTACAAGTCATTTTTGCTTTTATTTTGTGGTAAGATAGGGAGAGTATTCAAAAGTGATTGGCGTGTACTGGGCATGTGATTCCCAGGTTTAGAGAAATAGTGTTCCTTGGCATAAGGAATACCGGAGAAAATATCGTATACAAGTTTAGCGGTTTTTTTTTCCCATGTTTAATTTTCTGCTTGGTTATATCTGCACACTGAGAGCTCCGTCCCAGCCAACTCCTGCTCCCCTAGTCAGGATTATTATTGGGTCCTATCAAAAGTCTACTGGAGCAATATAGAGTTTTTCTACAATTCCAATATTTACCAGACTCTCTACGCTATAAGTGCTAACCTATAACATTAGCCTGTCGGTATTCTTGTTTATCGCAAGGAAAATAGGCTATCCTAACGGCATCCTATTACTTAGGACGGTAATACTATCTTCCTACTAAAACTTTCTTCCTACTAAAAAACTGGTAGGTGTGGGGTCATCGAAAGGGTCTTGGGTCCGCTTTAGTCTTCCACAGATATTAAAACTTCTTTTATGATGCAGATTAAAAAAAGATACAACATAACCACATTTGTGCTAAAAAAGATGGTAGTTAGAAAGATAAAAGGCAATTGAAAGTCTCTAGCCAGTGACATACTTACAGGGGGCCAGGGCTACCAACTGAAATCCCAAAGAATTTTTTTTAAAATCCCAAAGAGTTTAATGTCTTCTTCTCAGCAGTCCTCTTGATTTTTTGTTGTATATTTCGACAAAATATTGGAAGGTCTGAACGGCAATAAAATTTTTCCCTCTGACAGATGTTTCATAGATTTGTCTAGGTCTAGATCCTACACTTTTAATATCTATCTCACGTCCTTAGCCGACAATTGTCAGTCCCTCAGTCATTCCATCCATTTACTCGAGTCTCTAGCAAGTTATATTTCGTATTTATTGTGATTAAATTTGATCTTGTTGAAAGCTGCGTAAGCTTTGTTGCTGGTATTTGACTCGATGTGACACAATGATATTTAAAAAGAAAGCGCGATATACATTAACAGGTATCTTAATAGCGAAACGAAACTGTCTACAATCTCTTTATTGTGCCTCCGTTTTCGTAAGTGGGCCCTTCTGAACCCCCGTACTGCGAACCTTTTCCCTGAATACCATGCACAGGAAAGAAATCGTCCTCCACGAACTGTGTCACAGCCTATCCCCACCTTATCTCCCATTCCTTGTACTATCTTGCAGTACAAAACATCTTTAATCCTTTTTTTTACTGACATAATAAATAGTTTTAATTTGTACATAACCGATTTCTTGTATTACCAGTGTACCAAGTGTTTCCTAACTCTTTATTTTAATTTCATGTTCGAACTTATTTTTTGTTTCAAAATTTTATCTTTTATCTTTTACCTAGCCTCAGAATTTTTTTTTTTTTTTTTTTTTTTTTTTTTTTTTTTTTTTTTTTTTTTTTTTTTTTTTTTTGACTTAGAATGCGAATTCGGCCTTTAAAGGCTAGTGATAGTTCATTTTTGAAATATATCTTATCTTATCAACTTTATGTCTCCAATAATTTGATTGATCATGCTTGTATTTATTCTGCATCAGACAAAATATAACATGTCTTCCTTTCTCCTACAAAACTGACAAACAGAGGAGGGAATGGTGGAGGGACCACGGGCACAATTAGTGCCTCCAGTTTGATTTTACAACGAATCAAAACTTAGCTCATTTTTGCAGTGAATTAGGACTTAGCTAGGTTTTGTGCAAAGTCATTTTCTGATTTGATTTCCAATTTGTACCACAGCAAAAAAGTTATTCGTCCCGTAAAATTTTCAAAATTGTGATTTTAATAAACAAATTTTTGTACCAAAAATGATGCCATATACTTGCATCAGCTCTTCGAGAATTATTAACCATTGTTGAAAAAAATTAGTAATTTCCCCCAGTTTAAAATTTGGTTTCCTTGCTGTGGGCCAAATTTCAAATGTTGCTACTAATAAAGGAACTCCAATTTCGTTAGTAATGAGAGAACTATTAAATCTTAGGAAAAGCTTGTGATATTATTCGTCTGCCTTAGTCCTAAATGTAGAAAATTAATCAACGGCAACCTCAACCAGAAATCCATTCTAAAAGTAGACGGCAACAATTATAGACTCATAATAAAATCATACGTTTTTTAGTCTAACTCCAAATATAAACTGATGCCTTCTTGCTTGGCTGCTTCAACAGAGTTTTCCACTCCAATGGAGAATAATGATTTGAAGAAACAAGATCTTAGAGGGACAGCATCAGATACCCTTCTCTAACATAGACTGTAAAAATCCACTTAAGCTCTCAAGGACAAGCGAAAGTGGTATGTCAGGCGTTCGATGTGCCTGGTGCCTTTAAGCAGTATGTTCTTAAAAAAACAGTCGGTTTATTTGTTCTCTTTTGTTTTTCTTTTCAAAACGGTGTAACTAACATCTAGTGATCATTTCTAGCGTTTATTTCTCTCAAATAAGCTCAATTACTGCAGTCTATGAAGTTTAGTGAAATGTCTTTTTTGACAGATGTAATTTTTGACGTCGTGAACATGTGATAGTTCATACTAGAAGACATCTCGATCCACGCTAAAATATCAGAATCTATTGAGCAATTTCTTACGAGTTCCATTTTTGTCCAGCTTTCTTGACAATTCTTACTGTCTCCTCTAGATCACTCAAATGTCTTCATTTTATTTCGTTTGTTTATGTATAAAAAGGAAACTGTAGTAATCTCAGGGTTTGTCACAAGAAACTCTAAACAGCGAGACTAAATCTACTATATAACCGAAAAAAACGAAGACACAGTAACGCAAATATGATACGGAACTGCTTACCATTACTAAAATACAATACCGCATAGCTTAGGATGTTTGCCATTACAAAGTCACATTTTAAATAGCTACTAAACTTGAGAATATAAAGGATTTAGCAAACATGGTACAATTTTGGCTACGATTTCTCACGACTTTCTTAACGGTTATAAATACAGATTCAAATACCAAATATGTCAATAAAAGAAATACAAACCTGAATCTGTAGATCCGTGTTTCGAGAATTCAGACCGTGTTCATGACGATCACCGTTTAATAGAAGAAAAAATTATACCTGTATAGATCCGGCTCTTTCTTTCAAGTCTCCACTGTCTACAAGTCCGGCAGCAGGAGAAACCCGATGGTAGGCTTCTAGCCAAGCCTGCATTCCAAGATGCTCATGCTCTGTTACCAAGAATATAATATCCTTTGCCCAATAGCTTGCAGCTAGTTAAAAAACATTAATGTTAAATTCATAAAAAAAAACAAAAAAAAACAGGTGTACATGAGAAATAAACACACTTTTATTACCATTCTTATTCCCATTAATGTGGCTTAAACTTAAAGAAAATTTACTCCTGCTCTTCCAGACGATATTTTTCATTCAGAACATTTCATTTTAATCTTCGAGATGAAGTTTCATATTGGCTATATGTTCCAAGATATATCTATCTCCCGTGATGTAAACCTGGTTTTAACACTATGGTAAATTATGACATTCCATAGGGAATTTCACCAACTCTTTTCTTGATCACCTACTGTATCTAGTATGCCACTCGTCAATCCTAACTAGATATAGAGAAACAATGAGACACAAGAAAATCGTGTTTTGTCAGGTTGCAACACTACTTTCTATGGCCAGGAAGAATTAAAAATAGAGCAAAGACGTGGTGGTTACAGCTAAGATCCCTCATGCTATATGACTAATGAAACTCATATTACTGATAGAAAAAAAAAATATACGGCCGTTTAATGAAAAATTAAACAAGACGTTGAAAGATGGTCATAAAAACGTTCAAAGGCTGTGGCATTTTTCTTAATGTCAATAGGTATTCCAAAGTCCGTTTTCTTCTCGTCTCTGCTACACCATTTTCTGCTAGACGTAGATACTAGGTTATGTAGTTCTAGTATGTTGGTAATTTCTTAATTTGTTAGAAATATTCGCGTACCTTAAGGAGGTGAAAGGGATACGGAAGGTGTTGCATGGTTAGAATGGTCGTGTGCGCTAAGCGACTAAACCATAAGCAAAGTATTGTTCTGTTGATAATAGCGAAGATAAGTTTGAGTTTCTTTTTCTTAGTTCATGAAGTAGTTAGACAATTGATAGGTGCATTTTACCTCACTGTTTATCTGTGTCAAAGATGGAGTCACTGTAAGATAGGGCTTGTAACTTTTAGTTATGGATAGTATATTTCAAGCTAATTCAGCTCCTCAGAAATAAAAGGAATTAGAGAGTAATAAAATAGATTTTGCGTGCAGATATAATGATGTTCCGAGTGGAATTTCGGACATTGGCTGCGGTATTCGCTTGCAGCTCGAAGATTCGAATTATGTTTTACCGTGTGAGATTGGTCCTACATGCCGTAAACCTGGCAACTTTTTCAGTATTTTTTCATATGAATTGCCAAGGGCCAATTTCAAGTTATAGCTTTATGGAAGATTTAGCTTATATTTCTGTTTTCGGGCGATAGCTTTAACTGAGACATGGCTAAATGATTATAACTCAGAGTTGCTTGGTCTAGAGGGATAAAATTTTTACACAATCAATAGAGAATTACGTCAACATAGGGGCCTTGCCGTATATATTAAATCGGATATTGAAGGGGCCATTCGGAGCGATTTAACTATTTATAGGGAGATGGTGTTTGAGTCACTCGTGCTTCATCTTCGTTTAGGTGTTTATTCTAGCTATTTAATAGTTCTGTACCGCCCACCGACTTCCTCATATAATGAATTCTTTGATCTTTTGGAGGAACAGCTTGAGAAGTTGCCTGTGAATCTCCCGTGTTTTCTTGTGGGTGATTTAAACATTGATCTGATTGAAATAAATGCAAAGAGCAGCCAACTATTGAATATTTTCATATCATTTGGATTACTTCCATCAATCAACATAGTTGCGCAAGATCAGTTGCGATTTGGCATTCATTCTGCGCGGAGGTGAAATAAAATCTATAGTGATACTCTGCATAAAAGAGTTATAAACCTGTTTGACAAGATTTATAAACCTATTGATTGGGGTATAGGATTTAACCTTGGATTCAAAAGAAGATTGACGAATATTAATCTACCACCTGCGCTGTTTGAAACCGGGGGGCCGTATAAGTTTACGAAGTAGCCCCCCTTGCGAGTAAATCTTCGTTTCATGTTTTGTAGATAATTAAGCAAAAAATGTTCTATTTTATAATAAAAAAAAAGGATGGAAGGACAGGGTACAGCACCTGCACTTGAAGAGATAAAAAAAGCAGTGTTCGAAATCCCTAGCCTGTCGAAGAGCATCGATGACGTTAAACTAAGCCTAACAAGTATTGAAGCAAAACTGAAAGAGTTTAATGTTAAGCAAACGGAGACAGGTCAAGAATTGACAACCATTCGAGCAGAGCTGTAAGTATCCCGTAAGAGAAATATACGACTGGAGAAAGACATGAAGCAGACAAATTTGATGTTTTATAATTTTCCCCAGGCCCTTATGTCGAATACAAGCCTATTAGATGATATAATTGCGCTGATCCGTGATATTGTTCAAAGCTTAAAAGTGTCAAAGTGGGAATTCAGGGATGCTATTCGTTTAAGGGGACCACAAAACCCACGCCCTATATTAGTAAAGTTCAATTCCAAAATTACACGAGACACTTTGTTGAGAAATGCGAACCCTTTCAAGCGAAAGGGGATATCAGTAGCGCCAGATTATACGCCAGAAGAACGCGAGGCTCGTACAGCACTAAGACCTATATTATCCCAAGCGAAAAGAGAAATGTGAATCTACGCGGAACTAGATTATGCATAGAAAATCAGATGTTCGTTCATGACTTTGAGAGAAAAACAGTGGTGGAAATGCCGGAGCCGACTATGGAAAACCAAGCTCATAGTAGATAGCAGCACGAAAAACCGTATCCCGAGAAAGTCTTATATACGATCCCCCTAAAGCGATAGCGATTCAGATCCCGAAATTGACAGCATCACAAACAGCGATTCAGATACAACGCTCATAGAAAAGCCGGTTGTGGTTTCAGATCCTAACATTACAAGTGGAAACCACGCAAAAAGTGATAGGCCGAAAGAGAAAAGGGATCTGGACATGATTATAAGCCCAAGCGACGATCGTAAGAAGGATCGAAGAAATGTAATACCAAATCAAGGACCAAAACCGGAAAAGAAACAAAAAAGTCGTAGTCCTAATAAATATGCCCCAACTTCAGCAGAGCAACCACCATTTGTCGTAGGGTGGGGAAATAGCCCTATACAGAAACTACCAGCTATTACGTGGAATGTGCAGGGTCTAATGTGTGTTTAAACAGTTCATTTTTGGATTCACAAATAACTTGCCTAGTTACTAACTTGCATGGTTACTGCCAGAAGAGGAAATATCAGTGCTTGGTTATGTTGTTTTTCGTGTAGATAGAAGGAAATCAAGGAATTCCAGGAACTATGGAGGAACAATATTGCTACTTAAGCAACAGGAATTTTCCAGTTTGTCGTCTGCCAAGCAAGTCTGAAAATTTGATATGGTTACGTTTGAACTTTTTGGGGAAGTGGTTTATATTGGGGTGTGTTTATATTTCACCAGAGAATAGTTCATATTGTGAAGAGGATACTTGGTTAATACTAGAGGAAGAAATGATTCTTAATAGATCGCAGTATAATGGAGATTCAGTGTTATTAATGGCTGATTTAAAGGCTTACACTGCTGAACAATCAGAGCTAAATATGATTTTTTTTTCAGATGATGAGGATAACCCTGTAGCGGAAATTATTCCTTCAATGTATTATATACCACGAAAGAGCCAAGATCGAAAAAAGGAGAGTTAACCCATGGGGGAGGAAGCTGCTTGCACTCTGTGGAGGTTCTGGATTGGCAATTGGTAATGGGAGATTTGGTAAGGATGGAAGCTTAGGTGAGTACACTAGTGTTTCTGGACCTTGCTTTAGTTTAATTGATTATATATTGGTTGATACTGGACTCAAAACTGAATCCCTGAAAGTGAAAGTGATGCATCGAACAGGATCGGACCATTTTCCAGTTAAAGTAAAGTATATTATTTCTAGAAGGGAATATTGTTCTGTTGAAAGGAGAAAAGAGGAGAGGCATACGAATAAGAAACGAGGAAAAAAGGAGCTAGCAATTTTACCTCCTAGAATAAATTGCAATTGGTCACATAATAATGGGTGGTACTGGTCCATGAGAAATTAATTAATGACCCCGTAGCGAAAGAAATACGCCATCTGAACAATGAGGCCGAGATACCGAATGCCGATTCGGAAACACTAGCGAATAGGCTTTCACAAATATTAAGCGAATCACTGACATCAGAAAAATTAGCCCAGAAAAAGAAAGATAGTTTTTATGACGCAGAATGTAAATTTATTAGCGATAATTTGGCTAAAATATTGCACAATGTAAAGAATGTACCGGATGATGAATCAAAAATCGAGGCACTAACAAGATACCGTTTAGCACGTAAAGAGCACAAAAAATTAATAAAAAGGAAAATTATAAAAGAAAAAAAGCCACTCTTTTAAAGTGCTTTAGAGAAAACAACAGTAGGGAGTTCTGGAAAATGTTAAAAAGAGATAGGCTAAAAGACCTAGAGTCAGAGGTGCCTGCCCCCGAAACTTGGCCCTATTACTTCAAACAACTACAAGAAGACACACAGGATAGCAACATACACCTACAGGAGGCATTAAGTCTAGATAACCATGAAGGAGCATCATTCCCTTTGAACCAGGAATATTACATGTTATGCGACCCAATCACCCCAGAAGAAATTGAAGGTTCACTTAACAAAATACGAGGTGATTCAGTTCCTGGGCCCGATGGAATTTCTATGAAGATCTTCAAAGCATTTAGAACTGTTCTTTTACCTTTTTTGGCCTCATTATTTAACCTCATAACTTTAAAGAAGGAGTGGCCAATGACCTAGAAAACCTCGCTTATTTTCCCACTTTATAAGAAAGGTAATCCCGCTACACATAATAACATAATGCCTCCTAAACCAATAAGCCTCCTAAACAGTGCTGGAAAAGTTTTAGAAAAAATTATAGATAAAAGGCTGGGAATGTGGATAGAAGAGAAAAAAAACTTGCAAGAAGAACAAGATGGGTTCAGACCAGGCTATTCTACAGCTGATAGTTTTTGTTATTAATGTTCTTGTAGAAAAATGTTGTAATGGTAAAGGAAAGTTATATATGGCTTTAATTGATTTGAAATCAGCATTTGATAGTGTAGATCGTATTCTATTGTTTAAATGTCTTATTAAATCTAGGCCTACCAATTCCTTTTCTACAAATTCTATTATCTAATCCAAATTGAATAATGTTGATACATATCTAGTAATTGTATACAGGCCTCCTTCTGGTTCTATTCAAGAATTTTTTGAGAATTTGCATGGACAGCTGGCAAAAGTACAAATTAGTAATAACCTTTGTTTCGTTCTAGGTGACTTCAATATTAAAATGCTGGATATGGAGTCTTTAGTGACTTCTCAGTTATTAAATTTGTGTATGTCTTATGGTCTGTTCCCAACGATTAATATCCCAACTAGAGTTTCTAGGACGTCTGCAAAGCTTTCGGATAATATTTTTTCCAATGCACCTTTTAGACCGTCAGGAGTTCTTGTAAATGTGGAATCTGACCACTTAGGTGTTTTTGCAGAATTTGAGGTATCTATCCCTAAGGGAGAAACTCCTGAACAGATTAAAAGAGTTGTAGTTTTTGATCGTAGTGCACTGTTGAAACTAAAAAATAATTTGGATCATATTGATTGGGTATCTCTGTTTGGAAATGAGAGTGATGTGAATATTAAATTTACACTCTTTTATGGTAAGCTTTTAGAAGTGGTTAAGGAAGTGGGAGTGGTGAAGAATTCGAAAGGTCAAAAACATTATGGGAGGAAGCCATGGATAGCGCATGATCTTCTTCGAAAAATAAATGCACGAGATAGACCGTTTAAGTCACAATCTTTAAAACCTACGGATGAGAATAAAGAGCGATACAGTGCTTTTCGTAATGGTTTGAATAATCTCCTCCGTGAGGCTAGAAAAAAATGTTTTAGTATGAAGTTAAGAATGTTGAAGGTAACCCGTTGAAAACCTGGCAAATAATCCGTAATGTTATAGGTCAGCGGTCTAATATTCTACCAACTGAAGTGACTATTAATGAGGTTATAATTGCAGATGGTACTGGGATATGTAATGAGTTTCTAAATCATTTTTCTTCAATAGGCCTACAAATAGCCGAGATGATTTCCTCATCTCCAGAAGACCCACCCTTTGGATCTACTCTACCATCTCCTGCAAATATATCACTACATCTAAAGATGATTACACTTGATGAGTTAAGGGATATTATCTATAGTATGAAAAATAGTTCGTCCGGTAGTGACCTGGTGAGCCTAAAAATTCTGAAATGTATTTTCCCTTCTATATCTGGTGTTTTGACATCACTGATTAATGACTGCTTCCGTCAAGGAAGGTTTCCAGATTGTTTAAAAAAAGCAATAGTGACACCGGTTTATAAAGGTGGTGATAGAAATGATTTGGGTAATTATCGCCCAATATCAGTCTTGCCAGTTATTTCTCGTCTTATTGAAAAACGTTTTAGTAATCGGTTGACCCATTTTTTAGAGAAGTTTAATTTGTTGAATAATAATCAGTTCGGTTTCAGAAAAGATAGGAAGACAGAGGATGCATTGATATTTTTGACTAGTATAATTAACACAGCTTTAGATGAAGGATTTTAGGTTGGTTCAATGTTTCTAGACCTACAGAGGGCTTTTGATACAGTTGACCATGGCCTACTCCTGAAAAAATGCAAGGTCTATGGGATCCAAGGTAAAGCTCTTGACCTTATACGGAGTTTCCTTAGTAACCGATACCAGTTTGTAGAAGTGACTTGTATACAATCAGGACCCCGCCCAGTGGTTTGTGGTGTCCCGCGAGGGTCAGTTCTTGGTCCTATTCTTTTTTTATTGTTCATTAATGATATGCCTAATTGTGTCCCAAGTTGTTGTTTTAATGTTAGTGATATGGCTAAAAATCCCCGGATTGAGACGGTATCATTATTTGCTGATGACACAGTTGCTGTTAGTACCGCGAAGATAGAAGAATTGCTTCAGGTATCGATGAAAGATACTGTTGAAAGGTTAAATTCCTGGTTGAGGGTAAAAAGGTTAAAGATTAATCTGGGTAAGACTAATTTTGTTATTTATTCCCGTTCATCAGCTTTTTATCCATGGATTAAGGATATTGTAACACAGTATGGAACTTTAAAGCGGGTGTGTTCTTATAAGTACCTGGGGGGTTTATATTGATGAAGTTTTGTCATTCAAGCGCCATGTACAGTATGTTTGTAAAACTGTGTCTCGTAGCCTGGGTATAATGAGAAAACTTAAGCATTTTTCTTTCCTCCTTTTGTTATGCGCCTTCTTTATTTTTCCCTTATCCATCCATATATATTGTATTGTAGTAGCGTTTGGCTTGGAACATTTTCTTCTATTGTTCGGCCAGTACGAGTTCTACAAAACAACGCTGTTTGGCTGTTACATGGCCTACAACCCCGGGATTCGGTACGAGACACGTATGGACATGTAGATATTGCCAGCTTCCGGATTACGGGAGTTGTATACACTTCTATTCATTTTTAGGATTCAGAAGGGTATAAACCTCCTGTGTTTTGATTGCTTAGCAAACCTGAGATCTTCTGTCCATGATTATGATACTAGGTCATCTGTAGAAATTAATATTCCACTGGTTGTTTCGGCCCGATTGATGTTTTCTTTGCCTCACAGGGAGATCAGAAGTTGGAACCATCTTGATGAAAATATAAAAAATATAGGTGATATTTCTTCGTCTAAGATAGTAATTAAAGGGATGCTTATTAGTAGGCTAAGTATGAATTTTAGTTTTTTTTTTTTTTAATATATTGGTAAATATTTATGGCTCCTGGAGGTGATGATTATGATTAAGATAGTAAATTTAATGAAAATGTTAAGGTGTAAGGTTTGTGGTGCTGTTTGGGGACGGTGATAGGTTTTTTTTTTTTTTTTTTTTTTTATTGTTTTATTATGTTAGTGTATTTTTGCCACCCCCTTGGACAAGTTTTACTTCTTGGGGTGGCCACTAAACTGATGTTAAATTGTTTGTTTATCTCTATCTCTATGTATTCATTGATTAAAAGTTTTGTGAAAGTTGTTAGGAGGGGAATATCTCTGCCATTTTTCTCGAAAAAGGGCGTGCGCCAAGGAAGCACACTTTCGTCAAAATTATTTGCTATGTTCATTAATGATATTGTTCTTTATTTCTGACAAAGATGGGTACCTACTCTCCGACTGGGAAATCTGAATTTGTCAATGCTACTATTTGCAGAAGACATTATATTACTGGCAAAGACATAGAATGGTTTACAAACTCTCTTGAGTCTCCTTGAAAATATTTGCAAGAGAAGAAACTGGAGGTGAATGTTACGAAATCCCAAATCATAAATTTTAGCAGAAAACCCTTGGAATCAGTACCACAATTTTTATTGAATGGAAAAATACTGGAAGTGGCGGAAAAAGCCAAATTCTTAGGTTTCATCCTTTGTCGAAATGGAAAATGGACGAGTCATATTACAACAATGGCACAGAAAGGAAGAAATGCATTGTTTGGAATATACAGGACCACACTAACATCAGAAATAAGTGAAATAAACCTCCATAAATATACATTTAATACTAAAATTATGCCTATCCTACATTACGGATCAGAAATATGGGGGTATCAGCTGGCAATGCAACTAGAAACCCTTCAACATTATTCAATATTATAAACGAGTTTTTGGCTTACAGAATACAACACATACGCTAGAATTAAAAGGTGATATTGTATATCTAACCTGCAATTGAAAAGATACACCCAAACCATCAAATTTTGGTTAAGACTCCACGAACTTCCCCAGACTAGACTTGCCCGAGCATCATATGAAGATCTTCTTATTCAGTGTAACAAAACATCATGAACAGCACAAATCAAAAGAATATTAGATGAGAATGGATTTTCAAGTTCGTTGGAGAAAGGAAAAGGGCCAGAAGATCATGAAAAGTTCTTCAAAGAATTTAATGCAAGACTTGAAGACCAATAAGTGCAACTATGACAATTAGCTGTGGATAAATCTCCGAGTCTTTCATTGTAAAGAGAAGTAAAAGGGAATTTTGGACAGGAGTTTTATTTAAGCTGGGATTGCCCATTAAATATCTGAGGATTTGGATTCAGATTCGAGCTAATTGTCTTCCAATTTATGGTAAAGTTGTAAGCAAAATGAGGGAAGGTCCGGAGACTGGGTGCAGTTGATTGAGATGTGGGGAGAATGATTATGGGTTGGGCCATTTCCTCCTCCGGTGTAAGCAGCTTTCTCGATTTAATGGGATCAATTATCCAGGATGACGAAGATAGGCTGTTTCGTGAGTTAATGAGGTCTAGGACTCCCCGTTATATTGTGGCAGTAGGAAATTTTGTATTGATGGGAAGGATGCCAAATGGAGTGTAATTTTTCTTTAGTATTTGTCTTTTTTGTGTATGGCTTTAAATGACTTTTAAATACAGGTTATCTATTATCATACCAACGAGGGTCACGGATATATCCGCGACATGTATTGATAATATATTCCCTAATCTTAACCCTGATTCCCCCGTGTTGTTGTTAGTGGCACTTCTCACCATTTTGGTGTCTTTTCTAGACATGCTATTCCTCTAGGAAATAGTTGCATGTTAAAGGATGAGTTTTCTTGGAATAATGTAAATAAAACAATTCTCTTGTGCTATAAGAATGTTTTATCTCAAATAAATTGGGATAATAATGAAGAGAGGTTTAATTTGGTTCATCAGATTATCCAAAGTGAATTACAAAAGCACTGTCAAAGGAAAAAAGGACGACGTAAGACAACCCCAAAGAAGTAATGGGTTACTGCATACCTTCAAAATTGATGCGTATTAGAGACCAACTTTACAAAAAAAGATCAATTATAAATGCGATTTAAATGATAGAATATATAATAACTATCGCAATGCTCTGAATCGATTATTAAGAAAAGCAAAAAGAGAATTTTACTCGAGGAAATTTGAGGAAATATCGGGACACCCGGCAAAAAAATGGCGCATGATTAAAGAAGTACTTCAGCAGCCAACGAAAACGATCCCACTTGAAATAGTTAACCAAGAAGGTGAAATACCCAATATTGCTGATGATGTCTCGAAGGTATTCGGAAATTAGTTCCCAGCGGCAGGAAAGCGTGTTGCTGAAGGAGTATGTCCGATGTTACACGACCCAAGCATTTTTGACTACCTTGGTCATTTTGGATCTGAGGTTTCAATGTATTTAGCACCTGAATCATTAAGTGAGATGAATCAGGTCATCTAAAAAATGAAGAGTAATGCCTCTGGTAGTGATGTCATATCGTTAAGAGTGGTTAAATTCATCCTGCCACTAATCCAGAAGCCAATCTTGTCCCTGATTAATTCTGCATTAAAAGAGGGTTTCTTTCCGTCTTGTTTTAAAGTGGCTCGTGTGACTCCTCTTCATAAGAATGGTGAGACAAATAATTTAGGAAATTATTGGCCGATTTTCTGTTCTTCCTGTGCTATCAAGTGTTTTAGAGAAGTGCTTTGTTGTCCGTCTTGAAGCATAATTAGAGCGTCGCAATGTGTTAAATCTTACCCAATTCAGATTTCGGCATGGTTACACAACAGAACAAGCGGTTGCTTATCTAAGCAGCGTAGTCAATCAAGCACTAGATGAAGGTTACAGGGTTTTAGTAATATTTTTAGACATAATTAAAGCTTTTGACACACTAGATCATGATCTCCTACTTCTAAAGTGTGAGTTTTATGGCGTAAGAGGTCCTGCGCTTAACTTTCTACGTGCATTCTTAGCAGGGCGGCTACAGTACGTTCAGAATGACTCAAAGCGTTCATAAAGCTTTCCTATTACATGTGGAGTTCCACAGGGCTCTGTTCTTGGATCGCTATTAATCTTAATTTTTGTAAATGACCTATGTCAAACAATGTCTAACATCAAAAACAATTTCAGTGAATTATTCCATAATCTACAAGAAGTGACAGTACCGATGTTTGGTGTTGACACATCGCTTGTTTGTCTTGGAAGAACCGAGAAGGGGTCACTTGAATTAAGCACACAATCGTTAGACAGAGTTTCAACTTGAATGCGCGTAAATAAACTACAAGTTCACCCAGCTAAAAGTAGTTTTATTAAATTTTTGAGAACAGCTACATATTAACCATGGATTTCTCGATTAAAATACAGTTATGGCGAGACTGAAAGGAAGTCTTGTGTCAAGTATTTAGATATTACACTTGATGAACCTTTGTCATATAGAAAACATGTTGGGAACATGTCAGCGATTATGTCATTTTTATTTGTATTTTATTTATAAACTTATGGACTAGAAATGACATGAAAATTAATGATATCAAATGGTTTGAAAAATTTAGAATTAAAGTCAAGGAAAAAAAGTATCCCATGTATGAGTTCTAAGCTATTATTTCTCATTCTTTTTCTTTTCCTTCTTCTTTTGTTGTTTGAGGTGTGAGAAGGAGTATAGTGGATTATTTGGATAATTTATTTTGTTTTTTTTTTGGTCGTTACGATGATTCCAGTATCAAATCAACATGGAATTATGTATTTTTACGTATACACACATATATGTATATATATATATATAAAAACACACACATATATTGTGCTTATAGCTAGTACTAAATTCTATTTTTGCTTTTTTCTATTCCTGGCACGCCCCTAGGACAACTTGCCTACGCAAGTTCATGGGCAGGCTAGAAGATTCAGTTGAGTGATTTTGTTTTTCATGTTTTATCTATATATGCATGAATTTTGTGAAGTTCAATTTTTATTAATAAACTTAACTAAATAAAAAAATTGTTTTGACTGTCGAAAACTGGTCAAATCTATTTTTGCCACTGTAGATACTAGGTCGCATCTCAGAAAGAATAGTAGATACCAAAATTTTGAAAATGCTATTGGACTCGACGTGTCAAGATTGGGAGAGGTCCATGCATAACTCAAAATTGAACGAATTTTTAAGAAGATACCGGAAGATGCCAGGGCAATTACCCCACCAAGACCCTACCCCCTCCCCATCGACGTGCCAGTGTATTCATTATCCTTTTAATAGAGGTAGAAACTGGAACATCCACCTTAGATTATAAGTGAAAATAATCATTTTTATACATAAAATGAACTTTATTACTTAAATGATCCTTCAGTAGAGAATTTTGAAACTTGTCTTTTATTGCAAAAAACTTCATTACATTGTAAGATCATCAAAAAAAGTTTTTATAACTTTCATTTATTAAGGATACAAATAATGCTTGGAAAACTTCGAAACTGATTATACTCATATTATGGTTCATCCATTAAAAATCAAATAGGTCGATAATAATGATGTGACTATAAGTGACCAGAGGGAATAATCTAATTCTAATATATATGCTCAGCATCTTTCACTTATTTTTTACTCGGTTATCTAGTAATTTAAAAACTAAACCTACCTCTGAATTCTTTTGAGAGGTAATGACTCGACCTTTTAATTTAAAAATGTTGATGGGATTCAATTTTAATAAAAATAGGAAGTGCAAATTTACCAATTTTTGGATTGATAACAAATAAATAAGAATAGTAAGAACTGCTATTCATCAGGCTTTCCTTCATGTCTTGTTAAGAGAAATGCTCGCTTCACTGCTCCTATTATAGCCCCTCTTTCTAAATAGTTGTTTAAATGTCGGCATTTCCCCTATGATGTAAAAGCAGTCGAAATTATTCCTATATCGGATAATTTAACGCATTGCATTAGACTCTACTAAGTTATTAGCATATGACTAACAACTGACTTAATAATAACTGCATAGAGATGATGCTTTGAGGATACTCCCCCACAGCCTTAAGAGCAAGGGTTGTAAGTTATGCCCTGGGGGCATATAAGGTTTTTATAGAAGGCGTTGTCGTAGAAACTTCAAAAAAGGCTCATTCGATTGGAAATTCAAAGGGCTAGTGCCCTTTTTAATAGTCGAAAGTGATTGGAGGGCAACTAGCCCTCCCCCCCCCCCGGCCCCGGCATTTGTATCCTTAATAAATGAAAGTTATAAAAACTTTTATTTTTGGCCCCCCGGCCAAAAATAAAAATGAATGTGCATTGTCAGTTTAATATACATATACCGATATTTAGTAATCAAAATGTTATAAAAGTAAAAATATTTATATTTTTTTCAGTAAAGTGCAAATTATGTTCTGGCCTTGGGAAGGCATAGGGGTTTTGAGCCCAACTTATGTTAATTTCTGCTCGTTTTGAGTTTGACTCGATTATTTATTTTAATTTCTGTTCGTTTTGGGTTTCATTTATTTATCGATACTGATTTGTGGTAGTTTCACGCTTGGTAGATTATTTGATTTTATTTTTGCTCATTTTTTGTTTAATGGAGTTCTTTACTTTTCTTTAAAAACTCATTTTGTGGAAAGTTTTCTTTAATTAATTTCAAGAAAAATTATGCCTTTGTCTTAAGATGTCTCTCTCTCTTTCTTCCTTTGCAGAATGTGTATTGATCTGTTTGTTGTATTTATAGTTGCAATTAATTCTGCGAAAGCTCTTGCAAAAGGAAACAATATGGGGAGTGCCCAGGAGAGGATGAAATATATAAAACACTTATTTTGTCAAGAAAAAATTTTCCTGGGATAGATTATCTTGGGGCGGGGGAGATAATTCCTTCTATCCTTCCCTGTGTACAGGCATGTGTATTCGGGTTGAATATAATTACCTGGAAGATTTTTTTACAAAGCATAAGATTTTTGGAAAATTTTTCGACTATTTACTTCGCATAATTAATTCTTGAGTGCGTAAACCCTTTTCAGTCACTTTGTGAAAATGGTAGATTAAAAGCTTTTTCTTTATAACCACCTTACAAACTCAGTAATGAAAATTTCACTGAATCAAGTAAAACTTCTATGTGTTTTTCTTTTTTCAAAGGAGTAAGCGAATGAATAAGAAAGTCCTATGCTATAGACACAACTTACACCTAAATGCTTTTGCAAACGCCAACATGAGTGCTATTCCACCATTAGTGGGAGTAAAGACCGAGTTTGGAGGGCGGTAAGGTGCTGCCAACACCAGAGACTCTCGACTTGAATGTCGTCTAGCACGTAATATCCCATATACGTTTCTTCCAGTATAATTCTGAAAAAGAGGGTAAAAATTTATAGCTAGCTAAATCACCAATGATTATACAAATAATGTAACTGAAATTATAACAACATGTAAGTTAAGTCAATTCGATAATAATGTGGACAAAAGCCAAGAAACTTTTACTTTTTATGCATGATAGAAAATTATGTAACCTGACAAAACCTTCCATTTTTCCACTAACTTCAAAATATAAACAGTTTTTCCTTTCCAAGTTTCCTTTTTAGTGTTATAATTTGCTTTAGATTTTTCCAGATTTTGAACAATTTTATTTTTATAAGATCAAAATACAGTTACAAACGTATTGTGACCCGAGTATTTTCTAGATTGACTCGAAACACTCAACCGTGTTGTTTTTCTTTTCTTCCAAATATAGTCTGACAATATTTTTAAATTACATTTTAAAGATGTTGCCAGATATCAACCAAACTTGTTCTAAAGTAAAAATAATTATCCTACTTTCACCTTTCAGGGCTCTGTGCCCACTCCAGGGGTGGGGTACGGGAGGAGTCGCTTTATTCAAGTTACAATGAGATCTGCAACGATGGGTTGTCGGAATAAAATCAAAGTGGGGGAAATGAGAGCCTGTGGGCATTTGCCCCCTCCCTCTTAGATTTTCAGAAGTATCTTTGTTGGTATTTCATTTGGCACTTCAAGATTTTTTTTTTTACAATGAAGATGCAAAAAAGGCACTTTTCAAAAATTGGGGGAGGGGGGCATTTTTTTAGATTCTTCCAATGAAAATGCCAAAAACAGGTACTTTTCAGAATTAAGGAGAGGGGGTAATAAAATTAAGGGTAAAATCTGCTTATTTTGTCCCATGAATTGCAGATACACGACAGAATACAACGGATGTCCCTTGAAATTTCGAACTTACCACCTTCACACCCTGAAGGGATACTTACGTCCCCTAGAGGTAAAAGAATTGGCGAAAATTGATGATACCCTAAAATTTTATTTTAGGTTTTTTTATTTAATTTTTTCTTATCCAGTATTTAGCTTTTAAATTTTGCCTTGGTTGAATTTCAGTGTTAATTTTGAAGAAAAAAAACAACATTTAAAACGCGCAAATTTTGATAGAAGCATTTTCTGTACAAAGAATTTTTAAGATAGGATCAATTTCTTTTTTTGCACATTCCAAACCCAAAACATTTTGAAGTCTCCTTTGTACATTTTTGCATTGACCACCAGTGCCCCCCCCCCTAGATATGGATATTCACTCAAAGTTATGCCCTCCCATACATGCTCATACGACATTCTACGGTTGTCTAGTGTTTATGAAATCTGCCTAGTCTCCAGGATGCTACGGGCGTGCTCATGGATGCCACGCTGATTCTGTACTTAGATACTGATATTAGGCTCCTTAAGCAACGTTTTGCTTTTAGTTGTATTATCTATTGGGTTTTAGGCTCTTTCTTTTATAAGGCAGAGCAATGAGGAAAATCCAGCCTGAGAATCCGTTGGATATTCTTCTAGCGCATCTGTCTTCTCAGCTGTCTGCGCATCTTTAAAATTTTGATCAGTTTTCAAACATAATTAAAGCAAAAACATAACAAAGAAATTGGGCACATTTTATAGAATTTCCGAAGACAAGAAATTCTTGTTTTTATTCAGCCTTTAAATTAGATAATTGATCACGCATAATACACTTATAACACCAATATTTAGAGCGATACCAAAAAGTTTGTTTCTTATTTTCAACAAGGAAGGAGGCAATAGAGACTTTGAAGTGCATTTTTGGCATTAAAATTCTAATTTAATCCATTTAATGATACTTTCCCCAAAACTTCAACAGAACTACATTTTCACAGCAATTGCGCCTATTTTGTGTGGAGGAAAATCGTTTAAGTAAACTATGGATAATGATTGGTTTCCCGTCATTTGCATAGACTCTATATCATTCAAAAGTTAATACAAGCCTCAGAGTTACCTAAAGGTAAAAATACAAAACTAAAGCTCAATTATAGGGTTTGAAATTAGCCCCTGTTTAAAGCACATTATAAAACCATAATACATATGATTTTCATTAAAAAAAAATGCCTATTATAGGACAGAAGGTAAGCCCAAATAGGTAAGTTATATGGTCTTAAAACAATATAGTCGATGAGGTTTCTTGGCTGTAGCTATCAAAGTTTTCGGTGCTTATGTTTCAACCCCCCCCCCCCAAACTGACACCCATGCGAGACTGTTTACTTCCATATCGAAGATACACTCAATCTTCTAGAATTTCGTAGTTTTTTAATTTAAATCCGAAGAACATTTTTGCTCCACAAAAGGAATGGGAGACTGGGAACATAAATCATGCTGTTAGTTAGTTTTGGTGTGAAATATCCAGGCCAGGATTTAAACTGTCACATGTCTCCCAAGAATGGCAGCTGAGAGCTCGATATCACCTCTCTCTTGCATTACTTTTGGCTCATCACTCATCAGTTTCCTTTTGTTCGGGGCGTCCACTATCCCCGAATTTTCGACGATTTCCCCGTAAATCTCAGTATCCCCCAAAAAATTGTTTGGGCCTAGAGGCGCCAAAACGCTTGGGCCTAGGGGCACCAAATATTTAATCCGGCCCAGGAAATATCTTGAAATACAAACAACTGAAATTTATTTTACCAGCTGAACAACCGTAAATTAAAAAAGGAAGATTCATTAAACACATGTCTATTTGCTGAAGTTGTATAAAATACGTTTCTATAAATTTATCATTCTTTGAAAAAAAGTTCAAATTTTTTCTTGGATTAATCTCTTCTAAAAAAAAAAAAAAAAAAAGATAATTGAAGAGTGACGTTTAAACCTAAAAGAAGAAGAAACAAAGTCATACACTAAGTCGAATTGAAAAGCAAACATAAACTATAATAAATAAATATAAAAAACCCAAAACGAACAGAAAATAAAGCAAATAATGATATTAAACTTAAACATAACAGATAATATTATGAATGAATGGATAACATCTAGACCAAGCAGATATTAACATGAATATTCAAGGCAAACTAAAAAACCAATGGAAATTACGAGAAATAACTGTTGGGCTGTCGCAAAGGCTAGAGAACCATTTGCGCTTTACTGAAAGTGATTTATATTTCAAACAATGTCTTTATATTTGTCATAGTATAAACATCAACAACGGCAAAAATAAAAAACCATGCCAAGCATGGTTTGCAAAATAACTACCAAAGACAAGAGCGAGGCACCCAACCTTTAGACTCTCTAAGAGTCTAGTGTGTTCTTTATGCTTTACTGAAAGCATTCTGTATTTTAAACAGTGTGTTCTTTATTTTTCTGAACATGAACAAAAAAGATGAACGTTACTATATAAATGAAGGTTAGAGGGTAGAAAAAATTACAATTCGCAACTTTAACTTTACTATTTCAAAAATAACATCTTTTTTTAAACTTTTTCCTTTTGATTCTATTCCTTTCAAACGTATAGGAAAATTGATGCATAATTAAAAACTCTAAATTTAATGTTGGTAATTTTTCAAGGCATTTGTTTAATTTTGAATTGGCGAATCTGTAAAAGATTTACAGTTTTAATTTCTAAGTATTTGAAAGAAAAATGTTCAAAAGGATTAGAGTAGTAACAAAAACTTACTACATACCAGACTAATGAACTGGATTGATTGTTTAATACAATAAAATATAAGACTGTTTAAATTATATTTTTATTCAAAAAAATACAAATGAAGTTTTATCATTTCGATGGTTTAAAGAGGTGGCAGCCCAACTCCTATTTGTGGTAATTGCCACTCGTTTTAAGTTTGGCTTGATTTTCGTTTTAATTTCTTAATTTTGCATTCTTAATTTTTAATTTATTTATTTTGCATTAATTTAATTTCTTTAATTTTCGTTTTTGATTTAATTAACTCACAATGTCTTTATATTTACCTCGATATATCACCATGAATAGATTAAAAGTTCCACAGGGGCTTATAGTGCAAAAAAACTTTTAGGTATAACTTGAAAAATCTGGAGAATCTCAGCCTAGGGCACGATCCTTTAGAGTTCCAAGCCAACGAAACATTCTTTGGGTAAAAATCTATCTGTGAACAATGGATAATCTGCTTAATTTAGGTCATCGTCTCTGGGGCTGTGGGGGTCACGCTGATCCTCGAGGCATAAGTATTAGATCTTACTGCTACTCTGGCCAAATATACCATCTCAAAATTTTATTCCGATACCAAGGGGAGTATGGGGTGTCTGGGGGCAAAAGAGTGTATAGGAGGGGGCTGGTTCCCCTCCTTAAAAAGGGCACTATAACTTTCAGTTTCGAATTGAATGAGCTCCCTCTGAAATCATATGACCACTCCTTCCATATGCAGCGGTCGGGTAAGAAATAATAATAACACATTGGAGACACTTCACTCTTTACTAATCTTAGACTAGAGCATTGACTCTAATAAATGGGTTACTAGGCTGGAATAACCAGGTTTTCCAGTCCTAGTGATAAATCACCGGTTTTGGTGATTTTGCATTTAGTGATAATTTGTTCCATGGGGATTTCTTTTTTGCTCATATTTTTGTCGTTTAGCAAAACCTTTTCTAGATATTTTATTCTTTTTATGTGCAAACGTTATTACTTTCAAAAGACATCAAAACCGCATCCTTTTGGATGTAATTTTGATGCTTCAATTGTATTTCTAGTCTAGTGACTTTTGGAATATTTTCCTGGGGACCCTTTTCACGGGTAAGTGGTAAATCTGACGCACTGTCCTTTGGAAGAAAACCGATTTTTTGGAAGTTGTCATGTAAGGTAATTTAATAACTCCAACAAAGTTGCTGAAATGAATAATTAAAAATACTAGTAAATAAGACTAAAAACACAAAGGAAGCATCAAATGACAAGGAAAGGTAAAGACAAATTTGGTGGGGATAGTCATTCCTTAGAGCACAGTAGAATTACAACTGTTTTTACCTTACAACAATAGATGAGGAAACTAATTTAGGTCTAAAGATTCAAAAAATAGGAACCAAAGTAACGCTTACAGTCTCGGGGCCAATGTTATATCTTAGAACAAAATCCTGCGTACCAACATCAAGGCCTAGCTGTTGGAATTGGGCAGCAATCCAAGCATAAGGCATTCCATTTGGATATCGACTGGCCTCTTCTTGAATACCTTTCAAAAAGTCTCTTGCAACAGATTCACTGTTGAACTGACCATGAACTAATCCCGGTAACAACGCATTCTCAGAAATGTATACACCTAAAAGCAGTAAAAGTCAACCTAGAAACCCGAGTTATGCTTGAAATTAATTATAAAAAACTTCCTACAAAAGATTTTTTTTTAAAGCAAAGTAAACAACAACATTAAACCTAAGACGAGTGGAAATAAGGTCAAATAGTGCTTCAAGTGTAAAACAAACATAAAGTGAACATAAGTGAAACCCAATACGAGCAGAAGTTACAATAAAAATATTAATTCAAATCTAAAATGAACAGAAGCTACCGTACCTCAAACAGGATTAAGGCTAAGAAGTTACAATAAGGATTAAGGCTAAGAAGTTGCAGAAGTTACAATAAAAATATTAATTCAAATCTAAAATGAACAGAAGCTACCGTACCTCAAACAGGATTAAGGCTAACGCTCCCTATGCCTTGTAAGTACCAAAAAATAATTTGTGCTTTGCTGAAATAATTTTCATTTCGAGTTGTGAGTTTTGATTTATTATAACATTAACAAAGCAAAACAAAGAAATCATCATATCAACCAAGATTACTGAAAAGAACTAATGAAATTGAGATTGATAGCTTAATATACATTTACACATTTCTGAAAGTCTCAGCAATTTTGTATTTATTTAGAAAAGAGAAAACATTTGAAATGAATTTTGTTTTTAATAAAGCGCAAATGAGGTTCTAGTCTTTACAAGGCATAGGGGTGCCCTACTCCTGTTTGTGGTAGTTTCTGTTCGTTTTGGGCTTTACTTATTTATGGATGGTGATTTATGTTCGCTTAACACGTGAATTACTGTTTAATTTTATTTCTGCTCGTCTTAGATTTAATCTAGTTCTTTACTTTTCTATTTAAACTTCTTTTGTAAAAAATTTTTTTAAAGAATTAACTGCTGTTCACTTTGAATTCATAATTCTTTTCTATTATTTAATAAAAGAATTTTCTGTAAATATTCTTTCGTTTTCCCCTGTGAATCAAAATTTTGGCTTGCTATTTATATATTGGATAACACTATAAAACAAATTTTAATAATAGCTGTACTATATAACTTTGGGTGGATGTGTACGTGGAATATTATTCAAATAAATGGACTGAAAATTCACACAATGTTTGGATTTCTATAGGGCTGAAGCCATTCTGACCACCATCATGTTACAACCTTGAATAACAAAAATATTAATCGGCCATCCTCTCCAAAATGCCCTGAAAGTTTCAACTGAATTTCCCTAGGCGTCCCTGAGATATCACGGACAAACCCCTTGACAACCTTGAATGCAGATTGTATCTTTTGTTTCAGTTCAACATCTCCCTCAACATGCCCTGAAAGTCTTAACTTAATACCCTTTGCAGTTCTGGAGATATTAAAGATACGTCCTTTTGACCATTTGGTTGCACAAAATGTCTTTTGATTCATAATACCATCCCCTTCAACATCCTCTGAAATTTGAAACTGATACCTTAAGCCATTCCTAAGATAATACAGAGACGCCCTATTGACAACCTGGATGCCCATAGCTACTTTCGATTTACACGCGCAGAGTTTTAAGTGAATAAACTTGACTGTTCCTTAGATATCGCGGATACACTCTTTTGACGACCTTGGAATCACATTATGATTTAGTTAAATATCCAAACGAAACGTCATAAAAGTTCCAATGCAATGCCCTTAACTGCTCCTGCGATATTGAACAGACGCCATTTTGACAACCTAGATACATATAGCGTCTTTTGATTTAATTTTTCAATTCTTTAAACTTTTCCTGGAAGTTTCAACTTGTTAACCTATCTTGTTACGGAGATACTGCATGAATGTTATTTTGAAAACCATGATTCACTTAAACTATTTTGATTTACTTCAATAGTTGTAGTAGTAGCAGCAGAAGTAGCGGTCGCAATCACAGTAGTAATAGTCGCAGTCGCAAGTAGTCACAGTCACAAGCATCCGAGGTCTAGTTTTTGCCGGTTTTCCGACACTTGACTATTTTCTCTAGATTTTTTTGGTAAAATTTGCTGGTTAAATTAATTACTATTGATTGTTTTTTTTTTTTTTTTATGGATGACAATTGCAAGGATAACAAGTAGTAATAATTATTTCAAGTGTTATTTTTTAATATTTTTTCAAAAGCCACTTGAGACACTTAATATACGTATGCATTATACTTTTACTTTTACCTTATACTTTTATAAGGTTTGATGGTAGTTTATATAAACAAGTAATTGGCATTCCTATGGGTGGGAATGCTAGTCTATTTATAGCGGACTTATTTTTAAGTCAATTAGAATATGAATTCATGACGACAATAAAAATAGCCCAAGTAATGTAAAATATTACCTTTCAAATAATAAAAGATATCTGGATGATCTCTTAGCAATAAACTATGCGGAGTGTATGGAGATTTCAAAAAATATTTATTCGTTAGATTTATTTCTGGAGCCTAGCTATGGGACAGGACACTCTGGCCATTTCTTAGATTTAAATATTAATATTTCAGATAATAATAAATTAATTTTTAAGATATATAATGAAACTGATGATTTTATTTTTGAAGTAATTAATTTCCCATTCCTCGAAAGTAATATACATTCATACATCACTTATTCAGCTTATTATTCCGAATTATTTAGGCATGCAAGAATTTGCAGTAATTGCACAGATTTGAAAAATAGATGTCAAACGCTTAGCCAAAAACTGATCTTAAGAGGTTTTTCTGCCAATAAAATTAGTTGGCAATTTAAAAAATTTAGTTTACTGTATAATGAACTTTTAGGCAAATATACAAATAAATTATAAAGAAATACTGAAGGATATTTTAATGTAATTTCTCTTTCATTTTTCTTTTGGGATTAACGTATTTGTACAATGTTTCCATGCCAGCTTGAAGGACTTTAACTCTATAATTGTTTCCAGAAACCAATAAAGCACTCTATTTTATAACTCACCTCCGACCCATAGAGTTTTTAATTGTTCCAGAATAGTTTGTACGTTTCATTGAACGTGATTCCATTAAGGATACAACTAATATTATTTTGTATGTATTTAGAATAATTTTACTAGTATGCATATATTTCACAAGTTTTACCTAACATAGGGATACCATAAAAGAGCTTATGGTAGACGCTCCACTGTGCCGGGTAAAGAAAGTAAAGCGTCAAAACCCATTGAGGCAGGGGGTATTATTCTGATGAACCCTAATAAAAGGTCACTACTTGGATATATTTCGTTAGATTTAAGGTGCTTTTGCTTGTAAACTTACAACGGCTTACATTTATTGATGACGACTTTGCATGGATTTGGACATTTCTATTTGGTTGACGGTCCGGTTATACTGTTTTGTCCTAGGTAATTGGATAAATTAGTAAGGTTAAAACCTCGTTCAAGTGCTCATGTATCTCAATTGCTTGCTTAGGACGACCGTTTTTTTTTCATCTTCTCTCTCTCTCCTTTTTTTTTTTTTTTTTAGCCAAGCAATTAACTCTAAAACATTATTGAAATAATGCCACAGTTTTCGATTGTTTCAAGATTTACTGAATTTGTCATTTATTTTCATCTTAAATATCTGTACCGTGTAAAAGGAATTCGGTATAAAATACATACAAAGAATGACAATGACGTAACCAATCTTCCATGTTTTATACTTGATGTGGTAAATTAACACGTGAATTTTCAGACATATTAAAAGGATACTCGCTGATAGATAAACTGGAAAATTAAAATAATAAGAATAAAAAAGTGTCAATTCTTTAGTAGGCCTTCGATTATCATGCACACGGTAATTAAAACTGAAAATGTATCACGTGAAAGTTTCTTTAAAACAGTACTACTAAGCAAACACTCAAGAAGAAAACCGTGTTTTTTTTTTTTAGCTAGGATATTAACCGGCTGAGGTTTTACAGAAGACTTTTCCTGGAGAACTGCATTTCAAATTCATCTGAATGACCCCATCCAAATAATACAACTTAAGATTCTAGCATACAGGTGCGAGCGTAAAAAAAATTACTTAAAAAAGTAATATTCTGGAAATATGGAAAAACAGCTCCCATCAAACTAAAATTTCAACAGTAGATTTCGGCCCAAACAGTCATTCACCTGACCCAAACGCCATCGAAGTCTTAATAGCATATGTTTGTCCAATCTGCCAACAGTGAAGAGGTTGAAGTTGGAAAATCAAAAATTTCAGCTAAAAGAATAACCATTAAGAAGTTGGAATAACTTAATATTGGGCGCATTACTCAGTGAAACTCTCAACTACAGGTTGAGTATTTTTTTTCATATCTCTGTGAACATTAAGGTGATGCAGTTATCACCCTATTTCGTCCATTATAAACTTTTTAGTTTGTGTGGTCGAACTATTTAAAATTGAATTGGCGGTCGTGACATAATTTGTAGAGCTTCGGTAAGAAATCCGAATAAACGACAGGAAACTAAAAGCCAACAACAACTTTCCCAGAAATCTTAGAAAACCATTTGACTTGTCCCGTTTTGCGTTAAAGATTGACGTCTTCCATCTATGTACCAGAATAACACTGATGCGGTTAAGGTAGAAAATGAGGTTAGCAGCTTGTTTCGGATTAAATCAGGAGTTAAACAGGGTTGTATTCTATCCCCCTTCATATGGATCATTTTGATAGACTTTGTCTTAAGGAGCAAAGGAAAGGCAATGGGAGAACATGGTATCAAATGGGGAGAAAAAACTTTCCTGGACTCAGATTATGCTCATGATGTAAGAAGCCTAGACGAACGTGTTGACAAAATAAATTAGCTTCTTACAGGTTTCGCGAGTTCAGGGTGCTAGAGTGCAT
This sequence comes from Artemia sinica, assembly GCA_027921565.1. Taxonomy (NCBI): domain Eukaryota; kingdom Metazoa; phylum Arthropoda; class Branchiopoda; order Anostraca; family Artemiidae; genus Artemia; species Artemia sinica. The sequence continues at coordinate 43,069,437 of CM051265.1, forward strand.
TCGAAAATTAATATTATGAAGACTAAGTCGCTAAGGCTAGGAATAAGTGAAGATGAAAAGGTGATGTTGGTAACGAGAAGATTGATCAGGTGGACAGCTTTGCTTACCTTGGTAGTATTATTAGTAAAGACGGTGGGAGTAGTGTAGATGTTAAGGAGGAATAGCCAAGAGTCAAGGTGTTTTTTTACAGTAGAAAAAAGTTTGGAAGAATAGGAAAATAAGTCTGCAAACCAAGATTAGAATATTGGAAGCTACAGGGTTGAAAGTGGTCAAATAAGGTTCTGAAGCACGGGCGCTCCGAAAAGCGGATGAAGATTGGCTAGATTTTTCCAAAGATTTTGCCCATGGATTGTTCCGGATACACAGCTGACCGACCAAATTCCAAACAGTAGGCTGTACAAAAAGTGTGGTTCAATCCCGCTTTCTAGGGCTAAAATGAGAAAAAGGTTGAGATGGCTTGGACATGTTCTGCGCATGAAGGATGACAGATTGCCGAATATTATCCTTTTCGGCCAACCGCCGAGGGATAAACAGAAAGCAGGTGGTCCGCGGTTGGGGTGAAAGGATGTCATAAAGAAAGATTCAAGGTAAATGGGAACTTCCTCGGTGTAAAGAGTAAGGCTTTGGATAGATTGGGATGGAAGAGGATCGTGCGTAGCTGTGTTGGCCTCAGGCGGCTTGGTGCCGTGGTGAGTTGTTAGTAGTAGTAGTAGTATTTTAAGTTCAGTAAAGGGAGTCTCTAAAGATGTTCTAGCAAACCTCCTAGAAAACCGATAAAAATAAGCTCAAAGGAAATATCATTTGATCAATTCGACAGCTTCGTAAGCTCCCTATGCTGCTACACAATTGATTGAAAATCCAGCCAACACAGGGGACGTAAAGTTTAATTGTCTTTTCATTCAAATTTCATAGTTAAACCATAGATTCCCAATAGCTATCGATGGTGGCTAGCACCCTGGGAGAATACACTAGGCCTAATAGGCCCTTCATCTTTGGGATGGTCAGCTGTGCTGAGGCTTGCAAAATAATTTTAGGGTATCAAATCCCTTTGAACCATTAAATTGGCTAATATTGCCACCTAACACCTCTTTGAGGACACACTGCCACGCCTCATTAATGAGCCTTTGAAGCAGTGATGGTAAACTGCTATTTTCTGTCAAGATGCTTAAGGCAGCAAGCTAAGCTGTAAAAAAAAAATAATAATAATAATAAAAATATAAAACCAACTAGGAAACTTACCTGAGCTCACTGATTCATATGCAAGGCTGATAAAACCCAGTATGCCAAATATGTAACAGAAATAACAGACATTCCTGTTCCATGTAATAACAATTTTAACCAGTGGATCAAAAAGTGAAAATTTGCCAGAAGTTCTATTTGACAAAACACCCATTATTTTAAGCACCTAAAAGAAAGAAGAATAATCAGTGTGTTCCTTGAAAAAACAATAAATTACTAAAAAAAGACTTTAAATTCCTAACAGGAAAAAAAAATACACCTTAAGTAGGTATGGTAAATAGCAAAATTAAAATTCTGAATGACAAATCCAAAGCCAAACACAGAAGGTCAAAAAACCTAAAAAACTAAAAAACAGATTATTACAATTTTCTGGTCCTTTAGTTTTGTTACTTTGACTTTGGTTTTAAGTTTTCCTTGCTTTTATGACTCCGCGAGCTCTTTAAATTTCTAATTTTTCCATTTTTTTTTTTTTTAGTTATTTACTTGAGTTTTAACTTCAATTCTTTACCTTACAATATTTTTTCTTGTGGTGGTGAAAGTGCAGTGTTGTTGTTCGACACAAAATACTTGTGTGTTCACTTTCTGAGCAAGTTGTTGAGACATTTTAATGAAAATCTCTACAAATTAAACCCTTGGGCTGAGCTACAAACAAATAAGAAAACCTAATATTTGCGAACTCTAAACACTAATCCTTCAAAAAAATATATAGAAAACACTAAGTTGTATTAAAGTGTTTTTTAATGGGGTGGGTTAACATTCATTTTTATGCTTCAAGCATATACCTATTTCCTAGAAATGAACGTCTCACTGGAAATAAAGCATAATAGCATAAATGCATAAATGTGTTTTTGGTTTCTCCATACCCGGGCACTTCGTATCGAAGAAGTCGTCGTAGAAACTTCGAAAAGGGCTCATTCGATTGGAAATGGGAGTGGCTGGTGCCCTTTTTAATAGTCGAAAGTGATTAAAGAGCAACTAGCCCCCCCCCCACGCCCATCATTCCCCCAAACACATCCAATCAAAATTTTGAGATAGCCATTTTGTTCAGCGTAGTTGATTTCCAGATTGAAAATATGTTTTTGAGAAGGACACTTCCCCACAACCCTCAGGGCAAGGGTTTTAAGTTATGCCCTGGGGGCATATAAGGTTTTTATAGAACGCGTTGTCGTAGGAACTACAAAACAGGCTCATTCGATTGGAAATTCAAAGGGCTAGTACCCTTTTTAATATTCGAAAGTGATTGGAGGGCAACTAGCCGCCCTCCCCCCCAGGACCATCATTCCCCCAAATGCATCCAATCAAAATTTTGAGATAGCCATTTTGTTCAGCGTAGTTGATTTCCAGATAGAAAATATGTTTTTGAGGAGGACACTCCCCCACAACCCTCAGGGCAAGGGTTTTAAGTTATGCCCTGGGGGCATATAAGGTTTTTTATAGAAGTCGTTGTCGTAGAAACTTCAAAACAGGCTAATTCGATTGGAAATTCAAAGGGCTAGTACCCTTTTTAATAGTCGAAAGTGATTGGAGGGCAACTAGCCCCCCCCCTCCACACCCATGATTCCCCTAACACATCCAATCAAAATTTTGAGATAGCCATATTGTTCAGCGTAGTTGATTTCCAGATAGAAAATATGTTTTTGAGGAGGACACTCCCCCACAACCCTCAAGGCAAGGGTTTTAAGTTATGCCCTGGGGGCATATAAGGTTTTTATAGAAGGCGTTGTCGTAGAAACTTCAAAACAGGCTCATTCAACTGGAAATTCAAAGGGCTAGTGCCCTTTTTAATAGTCCAAAGTGATTTGAGGGCAACTAGCCCCCCCACACCCATCATTCCCCCAAACACATCCAATCAAAATTTTGAGATAGTCATTTTGTTCAGCGTAGTTGATTTCCAGATAGAAAATATGTTTTTGAGGAGGACACTCCCTCACAACCCTCAGGGCAAGGGTTTTAAGTTATGGCCTGGGGGCATATAAGGTTTTTTATAGAAGGCGTTGTCGTAGAAACTTCAAAACAGGCTCATTCGATTGTAAATTCAAAGGGCTTGTATTCTTTTTAATAATCGAACGTGATTGGAGGGCAAATAGCCCCCTACGCCCATCATTCCCCCAAACACATCCAGTCAAAATGTTGAGATAGCTATTTTGTTCAACGTAGTTTTAAGTTCTGGCAATTAGATCTTTGACGGTGACAACCTCCTCCCAGCCCTCATGACAAGGGTTGTAAGTTATGCCCTGGGGGCATATAAAGTTCTTATAGAACGCGTTGTCGTAGAAACTTCTAAAAGGGCTCATTTGATTAGAAATTAAAATGGCTTGTGCCCTTTTTAATGGTCGAAAGTGATTGGAAGGCAACAAACACCCCTTCCACGCCCACCATTTCCCCAAACACATCCAATCAAAATTTTGAGATAGCCATTTTGTTCCACACAGTTAAAGTTCAGGAAATTATACCTTTGAGCAGGACAATCCCCCCACAGTCTTCAGAGCAAGGGTTATAAGTTATACCCTGGGGGCATATAAGTTTTTATTGAAATCTTTGTCGTAGAAAGTTGAAAAAGGGCTCATTCGATTGGAAATTCAAAGGTCTAGTGCCCTTTTTAATAGTAAAAAGTGATTTGAGGGCAACTAGCCCCCCTCTCTCGCCCACCTTTTCCCCAAACACATCCAATCAAAATTTTTAGATAGCCGATTTATTCAGTGTTTTGGATTTCCAGATAGAAATTATTTTTTTGAGGAGGACACTCCCCCCAGCCCTAAGGGCAAGGGCTGTAAGTTATGCCCTGGGGGCATATAAGGCTTTTACTGAACGCGTCGTTATAGAAACTTCAAAAATGACTCAATCGATTGGAAATTGAAATGGCTAGTGCCCTTTTTAATAGTCGAAAGTGATTGGAAGGCAACAAACACCCCTTCCACGCCCACCATTTCCCCAAACATATCCGATCAAAATTTCTTGATAGCCATTTTGTTCCACGAAGTTTAAGGTTCAGGAAATTATACCTTTGAGCAGGACACTCTCCCCGTAGTTTTCAGGGCAAGGGTTATAAGTTATGCCCTGGGGGCATATAAGGTTTTTTATTGAAATGGGCAACTAACCCCCCTCTCACGCCCACCATTTCCCCAAACACATCCAATCAAAATTTTGAGATATCCATTTTGTTCAACGTAGTCGGAAGTTCTGGAAATTAGGTCTTTTAGGATAAAAACCCCATCAGAGCTTTCAGTGCAAGGGTTCTAATTTGTACCCTGGGGGCACATAGGGTTTATATAGAAATTTGTTGTAGAAATTTCAAAAGGGCCTCATTTGATTGGAAATTGAAATTGCCCTTTTTAATAGTCGAAAGTGAGTGCAGAGTAATTAACCCCCCTCTCACGCCCTCCATTTCCCCAAACACATTCAATCAAAGCTTAGAGATAGCCATTTTGTTCAACGTAGTGGAAAGTTCTGGAAATTATGTATTTAAGGGTGACAAACCCCCGAGAGTCCCCAGGGCAAAGGCTGTAAGTTATGCCCAAGGGGCATATAAGCTTTTTAATGATAGAGTTGTCGTAAAAACTTCAAAAGGGGCTCATTCAATTGGAAATTGAGAGGGATAGTGCCCTTTTTAATAGTTGAAAGTGATTTGACGGTAACTAACCCCTCCCTCACGCCCACCATTCCCCCAAACACATCCAATTAAAATTTTCAGATAGCCATTTTTTTTCAACGTAGTAGAAAGTTCTGGAAATTAGGTATGTGAGGATGACAACCCCCCCCCACCCAGCTCTCAGGGCGAGGGTTGTAAGTTATCCCCAGGGGGCGTATAAGGTTTTTATTGAAAACGTTGTCGTAGAAACTTCAAAAGGGCTCATTTGATTGGAAATTGAAAGGGCTAGTGCCTTTTTTTAATAGTTGAAAGTGATTGGAGAAAGACTAACGCCCCTCTCATGCCCACCATTTTCCCAGGCACATCCAATCAAGATTTTGAGATAGCCATTTTGTGTAACGTAGTTGAAAGTTCTGGAAATTAGGTCTTCGAGGATGACAACCACCCTCACAGCCCTTAAGGTAAGAGTTGTAATTTATGCCCTGGGGCCATATAAGGTGTTTATAGGAAGTGTTGTCGTAGAAACTCGAAAAAGGCTCTTTCGATTGGAATTCGAAAGACCTAGTGCCCTTTTTAATAGTCGAAAGTAATTGGAAGGCTTGACATTTTTGTAGTAAAGACGATTTGGATACAATGTATTATTTTGTTGTTGTTGCTGTTGTTTAGACCAGGGCACTTTGTATCAAAGGAGTTGTCGTATGAACTTCGAAAAGGGCTCATTCGATTGAAAATAGAAATGGCTGATGCCCTTTTTAATAGTCGAAAGTGATTGGAGGGAAACTAATCCCCCCCCACGCCCACCCTCCCATTTGACTTTATGTTTAAAAACTAAATGTTGCCATAAGATTAAATCAAAATGCCCTGTGTTAATGCTAATTCCCAATAAGGCATCTCAGCAGTATCCCAAGAACGACTGAGGGTATTATGTTCAAACTTTTTGGGCTGCTTCTGCTCTTAAAATTTGACCAAATCAAAATAGCGTAAGTGTATCCAAGCTATCAAAGAAAGTAAACAGATTTTTTTGCGAATGGTATCAAATTTTCCATTTCAAGTCAACTAGAGGAGGTATGAAACAAAATTAAACACTACTATTTGCGTCCAGATTTTTAAGAGGGTGTATGTTGTTAAAAATTGCTGAAAATTTTTCTCCAGCATACAAATAGCAGGCCAAACTATAAATTCTTAAAAAAAAAGAAAAGATTTAAAGTATTATTTTCTTTTTCTCTGAAAAGACTATGTCAATATAAAACGAACAGAAATTAATTAAAAAAAAACTTTTTCCACAAAAAAAGTTTTTCAAAGAAAAGTAAAGAACTCCATTAAACAAAAAATGAGCAAAAATAAAATCAAATAATCTACCAACCGTGAAACTACTACAAATCAGCATATATAACTAAATGAAACCCAAAACGAGCAGAAATTACAATAAATAATCGAGTCAAACTCAAAACGAGCAGAAATTAACATAATTTGGGCTCAAAACCCTGTGCCTTCCCAAGGCCAGAACATAATTTGCACATTACTGAAAAAAATACAAATGAATGTGCATTGTCAGTTTAATATACATTTACTGATATTTAGTAATCAAAATCTTAATATTATTTGATGTATTAAAGTTATAAAAGTAAAAACATTTATATTTTTTTTCAGTAAAGTGCAAATTATGTTCTGGCCTTGGGAAGGCATAGGGGTTTTGAGCATAACTTATGTTAATTTCTGCTCGTTTTGAGTTTGACTCGATTATTTATTTTAATTTCTGTTCGTTTTGGGTTTCATTTATTTATCGATGCTTATTTGTGTCAGTTTCAAGCTTGGTAGTTTATTTGATTTTATTTTTGCTCATTTTTTGTTTAATGGAGTTCTTTACTTTTCTTTGAAAAACTTATTTTGTGGAAAAAGTTTTTTTTATTAATTTCTGTGCGTTTTATATTGACATAGTCTTTTCAGAGAAAAAGAAAATTATAGTTGAAGAGGGTGCTGTCCTTATTAACAACCCACTTTCTACACTAAAAGCTTAACTAGTAGGCTACTTAAGTGGAAGCATTTTAGGGTACAAATAACTGAAAGCCAGTCGGTGGCTACAAGTGTTGTTAAAGTATAGTGGAAGTGGCTTCAAAATGTGTCTGTTAAAATTTTTCTGCATATCACAAAGTACGAAGTAAGTTTTCTTAACGTGTTTCCTTCTCAAGAGCCCCGATTGTGCATTAATCCCCTCAAATTTGTTGTCGATTTACAGAAGAAATTCTAGAAATACAGAGATTCTACATATAATTTCTATCCAAATCAAAAAAGTGCATATCCCATAAGCTCAATGAATATTAATGAAGGAAATAAAGCAGTAAATTTGTTAATGCATTCAGGAAAACCAGCTACCAAGGCCGTATTCAGGATTTTGTTCAGGGGGGGGGGATTACAAAAAAACATAAAAAAATCGTTTACATGCACTTTTGTCGTATTTTTAAGAGTCGGAAAAATCTCAGGGGGGGGGGGGGTCAAATCCCCTAACTCAATCCCACCCATTGGATATGGCCTTGCCAGCCACATCAAGCTATATGAATTTTAGTTAGGAAAATGTACTTGATCTCAATCCCACCTCTAACCCCTCCAATTAAAATAGTGGCCTTGATCACCCCATTACAGGTGTCCAAAATTGTGCTGACAGTTACGAGGTGAATACTTATCTGCCTAAAGGTAATGAACCTTCTCTTAGTCTTTGTAAATGTGATAAATAATTTTGACAGGATCTTGCAAATTAAGAGGCAATTTTAATTTTGAACAAAATCGTGCATTCCTGCTTCAAGCAAGATTCAGCAAAAATCATTTCGGGAAATAGTGAATAAATTGCATCAGAAATACCCTCCCTAAGCTTTGCTGAATCTCTGTTAAATTCCCCACTCATAATGGATGTACTGTAAATAGTATTGGGTAATACACAACATCAAATTTACTTCAATATTTTTGAAGTTTTACAAATCAAGGTGGATAAGCTTTTGGCATCTGATTTTTGCAATTGATAGTAGTCAATCCGTTGCTCCGCTATATTTGCATTTGATATGTACCTGAGTAGGATTGCTAATTACTCTTTTCTAGAAATGTCTTTTGTTTTTTCAACAAGAATAGTGAAGTAATCAGCTGATTTTATTTTTAAAATAATGTCTTGGCACAAGGCATTTCCAATCAATTCAACTTCATTAGTTTGGTTCTGATGACTGCATTAATAACCAACATTGGCGCTGTAACTTGGCCTTCAGCTTTTCATTGCTGATGTTTCCTCCATAAGCTCAACATAATTAGCCTGGTTTGTAAATGTTACTGATTTGTCATTACCCCTCAAAGCAAGACCCTAGTAGCCAAGAGAGAAAATAGTATGAAAAATGCCCTTTATGCGAGTTCTATTTCCTTGAACCTCTTGAGATCTGGATTGAATTAATTTCTTTGCAATAAATCTTGTAGTATCATTACTAACTATCTTAAATTCCATTCATGCTAACACACAATGCCTAAAACATGTTTCTTTAATAGAGCTGAACAGTCTTCCCACTTGCAAAATCCCGAGTCAATAAAGGCCGTTTTTCCAGCAGTTTCTTCTGCTCTTAGAGCACCAACAGAAAAATGGTAGCAAGGAAAACAAAACACAGAATCGAAGTTTTTTTAAGTTTTCAATCCATTCATAATTCTTAAAGTAATGTACACTTAATTTCCTCCCATTCGGAATGAAAATAAGACATCTTTCAAGGATAGGTGGGCTGGTTTGTTGTACTGTGTCCTAGAGATATATGAGAGAGGTTTTTGACCGTTCCTGCTACTACAACCCGCAACAGGTTCAAGGATACAGATAAAACTTCCATGATGACCTAGGTCGCTTATTGTCCTGCTTGTTTCCAAAACAACGTCACATGTAGAGGAATCTATTTGCACTAGCCCAACACTTTATATGTAGACATTATGGTCAGTGTCTTGCACTAAAGTTTCTTCATTTTTCTTCTACATTTTCACTGCAAATATATCCAAAGTTTTTGTTGTTCTTTACTCATAATTTTATTAACAATTCACAAGAAGAATAAAGGTAAACTGGTCACCCAAAACTTAAGTTTTACTGAACCCTGCTCAGACATGCCCCTTCCCCCAAATTGGTTTCATTGGCCCCTGAAAATACTTACTTGACTTGCCATGGTTCTCAGCCAAAGATAATTTCTTAAACCACATTGGCCTGACATCACATAAAGAAAGAAAAACGAGCAAAAATGGGGTTTTTAAAGGCCAAATGAAAATACTGAAAAAACACCCCAAAGCGAATATTTCGAGAGGACAAAAAAGTCAATGTGAATAGACCCAAAAAAACAAAGAAAAAAACAAAAACCTAAAAGACGAATAAAATTCAATAAATTAGAATTAAATTAAACCAAATATTAGAATTAAAACCAAATACCTAACAACCATAAAAGCGAGTTATTCGCCAATATCCGCGATTTGCACAAAATCTAGAAAATTATGAACTGCCATTTGCTAGTATCCGTCGATGGCAGTTCATAATTTTTTGGATTTTGTGCAAATCGCGGATATTGGCGAATAACTCGCTCTTATGGTTGTTAGGTATTTCGTTTTAATTCTCATAATTTTGGGCTTTTATTGAATTTTTATTCGTCTTTTAAGCTTTTGTTTTTTTTTTCACATTGACTTTCCGCTGTTTTTTTTTTTTTTTTTTTTTCTTTTTTTTTTGGCACTTTCCTTGTATACATTATTTCGTTTCGCGCTGAAGAAGAGAGGCGTTTGTCCTCTCGAAATATTCGCTTTGGTGTGTTTTTTTCAGTATTTTCATTTGGCCTTTAAAAATCCCATTTTTGCTCGTTTTTCTTTCTCAGCCAATTGGCTTTCTCATTATAGTTTTGACATCTTATGCCTTTTTGCATTTTGGTCCACAAGGAAGCTATATGCATGTAAAGCAGTAGAGTCAAGCATTGCATTTGGAGTAAAGGGAAGAGTCTAGTCTCCTTCCTAAGAGCATGCCTAGCATACCCAAATTATATATGCATGAATTTGACATGGATGTGCTATTTCCTCTTTGATTGTGTTGGCAACAACCAGTAGGTCTGTTCTCTTAGTACCAGGAAGAGCTAAGGACAACAAAAGCATGAAATTAGCTCGAGGGAGGGATTTCTTTTTTGGAAAAATTGAGAAAAAAAAACGAATTATATTACATAGGATATGATTGATTGTAGGATATGCTCATTTTGCCCAACAGGCTTTGGTATGCTGGCTCCAGAAAATAGCAGTTATTGTAGATTGCATTGTCTGTGCCATTCATTACTATGATTCGAAAACGCTGCAGTTTGTTAAGATATATCAATTTCTAGTTATCAAGTTAGTTGGCCCAATTTTGCCCAAAAAACTGGTATGCCGGCTCCAGAACAGAGGAGCTGCTATTGATTGCATCATTCAGGCCATTCACCATTATGATTTTAGGGATAGGGTTATACACATCATCATACATAGGATAGAATTATAAGGGTTATATTAGAATTTGAGGTCGCTTTCCATCACTTTATTGATGCTTGATAAATTTATAAATTTGATCTATTTATTTTCTTTAGCTGATTTTTTAATTTGCATTATAAATCAGTAATCAAACTAATAGTAGAGTTCTAATTGAGGGGCTTCTGGCAATCTTGGAAATTAGTAGACATAAATGAATGAAACTTTCAGGCATTATTCCAGAGCCTAAAATAAATGATGGGAAGGTGTTGTCGATCTGCTACCTCTACAGTTTCCTTTATTCCAGTGCTTAGAAGATTCTATAGGGTAACATCCTCAGCACACACACAGTATCTAGTCTTAATTAAATATTTTAATTAAAACATACCTTTCATAAACATGGACAGCAGGTTGCTAATCTTGGATATGATCTAGATAGTTTTAGATGAGCCTAGTTTGGATTAAAAGATGGTTAGACTAGGCTAAGTAGGTTGACTTACTACAATATGGGATTTTGTTTTCTTAAAATTTAAACAAAAGTAACCCTTACATCCTAGCCAGTTTAAATAAACTATTCTGCTTTAAAATTTTATCTTAGATAAAACATATCTATCATAGAGTATATCTATGATTTAGATACTTTGTTCTAACTCTAAGATCCAATGTGTAAAATTAGGCAGTATTTTTCAAGTTTAGGCCCAAAGTCTGTGTCTGTGACAAGGCTCCACTGTTGACTATTATTGTATTTGAAATTGTTAGTAATGTATATGGTAGAGGATATCATGCTAATTATATACTTGTAAAGAAAACTTAGACAAGTCGAATGATGAAAAACCCACTTACTGGGTGTTATAACAGAGATGTAAGAGTTATTTATCTGTTAAAGCAGTGATTGGCTGTCCAACTACTGGGTATCTTAACCAAAATGACAGGTCTAAATTTTCGAAGAAAAAATGATTTGCCTTCATTTTTGCCTGGCTCTAGTTCTTGAAATGCTATTCCTATAATTTCAGCAGCATTTAAAGCCACATCAAGGCTCTTTTCCTAATCTGAAGAAATAGCTCTACAAATCTTTAAAAACTTATAAATTGGGATTGAGCAAATGTATAAGGCTCAAAAGGCTAGATATATATCTCAAGGTTTCACTTTCACCTTAGATTACAGCTTAGAGTGAATAATAAGGATTTCCATCCTCTTATACTTTGTGATGACTTCTGAAGATAGCCAGGTTGCATGCTATATCCTGGTTTTAAAGATTTTTTAATTAGCAGCCAAAAAAGGAAAAAATAGGAAAAAAGGAAAAAAAATGAAGTTTAAAAATGGGGTTTGGTGGTCATTTCAGCTTATTTGTTTTTCGTAAATATTAGTGTGTTTATTTTTGTGTGTTGTAAAAATAAGCTGAAATGATAATGTAAAAGAGGTTTTTTTTGGGGTTTTTTGTTGGTTTTTTTATTTATTTTTATTGGGATATTTTTTATATATTTTTTTTTTTTTTTAGTAGTGGCTCCTTTGCAGAATTGGAATTTGAGAAAATTTTGTCTGTTGTTGTAAATGGCCACCGCAAGCGGGGACTTCCTGTGGAGGGGGGACGTCCTCTCTGCGGGAGAGAATTTTATTTTATTGTTAATATGGATTAAAAATTATTTTAGTAGATGTACAATAATGCAAAGACCACTCTTTGGCTGCTAATTTTAGTAGAATGTAGAGTGTAGGTGGCATTTAGATTTTTGTAATGTTTAAAAGTAGTTTTTTTTTAATGTTAGTGCCACTGAGAGGAGAGGAGGTGGGATTTAAAAAATAAAAATAAAAATAATAATAATAATAATAAAAAAAAAAAAAAAGATTTGGCTACCTCCTAGTTGCACAGAAACTCCTGATGTAGGCACTCTCTGTCTATGTTGCACTTGAAAGTTTTTGTTGAGTCAGCAGATACAGTGTGGCCTGAGAGCTGGTTCCATATGTTGGCAACTCTCTTAATGAAAAAAAAAAAAATTATTTCTTAGTCTGCTTGTATAATGCAACTTTAAAGTTCCTTTGAGGGTCTTCAAGTTCTGTGGTGCAAGAAATGGACAAGAACAGCAGGTATGGTGTTTTTAAATATAAATTTGTGGAATAAAATCATATTCCCTTGTTGTCTCCTATAAGTTAGCGTGGGGAGTAACAGATGGTACAGTCATTCTTCATAAGACATGCAGTGCAGTCCACCAATCATCTTGGTTGCTCTGCATTGCACCTGTTCCAAGACTTATTTATCTTGTTTGAAAAAGAAGATACCAAAGAGAATGTCAAGTTGCATTTATACCAATGCCTTACAGAATTTCATGAACACTAGGATACTAGTTTGAGATTGGCATTTTGATATTTCCAAGGCATTAAAAAGCAGATGATGACACAGTCTTGGCATTTGTATAAAATTTTATTTATTATCAACAATGGCACCAAGATCTCTTTCTTCAGAAGCTGCAAAAAGAGGCTTATCTTGGAGGTAATATTGTTGGTGTTGATTGTTGTTGCCAAAGTGGATGACGCAGCATGTAACAACATTAAAGACCAGGATCCATGTATCTACTTAACTACCAAAATTGTTTAGGTCAGATTGAAGAGATCGTTGACCAGAACATATAGCAGATCTATCCACTGGTTTTAAATCTGACGATTTGGTGCATCACTGATGTAGCAGTTGAAAAGGCTTGGTCCAAGAATAGTATCCTGAGGAAAATCAGTTAGGACAGTTGTAGAAGAGAAAAGTGAGGAACATCATCAGAATTAAAAACTGTGACAATTTCTGTTGATCTGTTAAGAAGTCCTGAATCCATTATGGAATAGAAACATCCACAGCTGCAGCTTTTAGTTTTGCAATCAAGAACTTGTGGCAAACTTAGTCAAAAGCTTTTGATAAGCCTAGAAGGACCATGTCAATAGAAAGACCTTAGTCAAGTAATGTTGTGACATAGTCATAAGTGTGTACAAGGTTGATGCCAACAAATCTGCCAGATCTGAAGCCATGTTGAGAAGGAGTAGGAACATTGTTAGCCTCTAAGTGTTCAATTAAACTTTTTTTTTCAAAAATCTCACAAGTACTTTTACAACTACAGAAGTTATGCAGATGGAGCAGTAATTTTTATTGTAGTATTTAGGTCCTTTTTGTAGATTGGAGTGATGTATGAGATTTTCCTATAAGAAGACAATTCACCCTTTTTAAGAGATAGCTAGAAGAGGATATATAGAGAAGAAGTAAGGACATTCAAACTTTCCTTAAGAAGCCTGGGCTATATCCTATCTGATCCTCTTGATTTGTTGACATCAAGTCTACGTAGGCTAGCAAAAACCATTTGTTAATTGACTGACAAAATTGGGCATGAGACTAGTTATAGCACATAATGGTGCAGCATGAACAGATGCATAATAAACATTTGGTGAAAAAGGAAGCAAACCAAACATTCAATATGTTCACCTTGGTGATGAATGAGTAATGCCATAATGTATAAGATCAGGAATGGTGGGACAGTAAGAACTCCAGCAGAAACACACATTGGGAAGAATTTAGGGTTTCTAACGCAAAGATTGTAAAATGTCATCAAGGTTTGTGCCCTTCAGAGGGGGAAGGAGTGGAGATGGGTACTATAGAATACCTTTCCAGTTGATCGTTGAGGTTCTTGATCTATTCCCTAAAGTTCTATTCCCCTAACTCAACTACTTTCCAAGACAAAAAAGCCTCTCATCTAGAATTTTAACCAAACAAACCCCTTGATATTAGGCTATTCTATCTGTACCTTCTCTGACCAGTTGTTACAGAGAAGTAGGTACAACCATATGCTAAAGTCATCATGGAATCAAATGTTGTTCTGGCAGACTAAACCCCTGTAATTATAAGATATCAGTAGGCCTCGGTTCGATCTCAGTATTATCTATCATTATTGATCCTGTTAATTAACTCATCTTTTTACCTAATTTAGCAATTGAGTTGGTAGAACAGGAGTTTGGCAGGTCAAGATAGGGTAGTCTAATCAGTGGTTGTCATGTCAGGATTCTCATCTTCTTTCTTTCAACTTAATAACTTTAATATTTTCATATGTTGAATTCAGTCTAGTTTAGAGTTACTCCTCCTCAGAAGGAATTGGTATACAATTCTGAAAACAGCTTTTAAATAATTCCAAAAAACTTACTTATTTCCTTACTAAAAACCAGCATAAGCCCAGAATTGGGGTTGTTGAGAATTAAACATGCTAAGATAAAAATTCTTACTTCATAATACGCAGAATAGTTGTAGTTAACACAGTTCAAAAGCAGTTAAACTATAATTTACTTCCAACTCTCCTAATGTGCAAATATACAGTCCAAATTATATATTCACACTCCATTTTGCCACGTGTCACTCTTGTTTTATCACATGTACCTGTAAATTGAATCAATAGTGACAAAATCAAAAAACAGAGAAACATATGGGACATATATAATCTTGGCTAGGCTCTATATTTGCACCTTATTGGAAGTTGGGGGTAAAGTATAGCAGAACTGTAATCAAAATGTATTAATTTCAATTATTCTCCATATTATGAGATGAGAATTGTTTTCTTAACATGTTTCCTTCTCAACAGTCCCAATTCTAGACTTATGCTCTAAAAGCACTTCACTTTACCTCCTGATGTGCAAAAAGTTAGCCCAAATCAGTATACAAGGCATTTTTTTCAAGTAATTACCGTTTTGGAATTAAAAAAAGACGTGCAAAGATATCGCAATAATTTTATTTTTGCATGAAAGCCTGTACCTTAGTCTACTTTTCTACATAATTTCCGTGAATATTGAGGCACTTGTCATAACGTGGCACCAGTTTTTGAATACCCTCCTCATAAAATTCTGCCGCCTGACTTGTTAACCACTGTATCACAACTGTTTTGACTTCGTTATCGTCTTGAAGACGCTGACCACCCAGGTGTTTCTTTAAGTGCAGGAACAAATGGTAGTCGCTGGGCGCCAGATCAGGGCTGTATGGAGGATGATCTAGAGTTTCCCATTTAAAAGATTTGATGAGATCTTTGGTCCGATTAGCCACATGTGGACGGGGATTGTCATACAGCAAAACGATACCCTTACTCAACTTGCCACGTCTTTTGTTCTGAATTGCACGACGCAGATTGTTCAATGTCTCACAATAAGACGCTGCATTGATTGTATCACTACGAGGCAGAAACTCCACTAACAATACTCCTTTTTTGTCCCAAAAAACTGCGCACATGATATTCCCCGGCGGAAATTGTTTGTTTAAACTTCACTTTTTGGATGATGAATGTCGCCATTCCATGGATTGTTGTTTTGATTCTGGTGTGACGTAGGCCACCCTTGTTTCGTCACCAGTAACAATTTGGTCTAAAAAATCTTCACCTTCATTGTGGTACCGCTCAAGAAAATTCAATGTACTTCCTAAACGTTGGGTTTTGTGCAAATCCCTTTGCAGCAATGGAAGCAAATGCTGTCCAACAATACAAAATAAAGCCCGTAATGAAACCAACCAAAACCCCCAAGTCAAACGCCCCCAATGCATCAAGTACCTCGTATAAAGCACCATCCTCTAAGCCCCCTAGCTCACATCCCTATCAGAAGGAATCACCAAGTCAACAAGCCTCTTTGCCCGTGAGATGAGGTCAGCCTGCCCCCCCTCCCAAGAAGAAACAAACCAGAAACACTACCAGGAATTAATCCCTTAACTGACAAACAGGATGCACAACTAAACATGCAATCCCCAAATATATGCTTATTCATTCTAAACTGTAATGCAGTTCAGGCCATGAACATACATCAACTACAGAAAACAAAAATCATTGCAGAATTGGCAAAAATCTACATCCCTGATGATATGCTCATTCACGCAAAAAAAGATCTCGCTTTACCTTTAACAAAGCTGAACATTGATACACAGTCATATGAAAAATAAATCAACAACACAACACATATCAATACTCCAGTGGAACATAAGATCACTCACAGAAAATAAGCTAAATGAACTAATATCTTTTATGAATAATAATTCCATTAATATTGCTTGCCTCCAGGAAACTCATTTAACCCAAAATCAACAAATTAAGTCTCTGAGATATACTATCCTGAGAAAGGATAGATCATCAGAGAGAAAAGGAGGTGGAGTAGCTTTAATTGTTAAAAATAATATAAAATTCTGTGGCATCAACTTTCCAGATTTTGCAAATGATGTTGATGCAATTGGTATCAGTGTTTGGCTGAATAATACAAAAACCTACATAATAAGCTTTTATAACCCTAATGGCCAAACTACAGATGCCATGGATTTCTTTAATTATATAAATAATTCTGATATGTTAAAAAATATCATTATTTGCGGAGACTTCAATGCCCACAGCCTTTTGTGGGGAAATAAACCAGCAAATAAAGCTGGTAAATTGATTGAGCATATGACTTCAAATAATATTGAATTAGCTGTTGCTACCCCTCCAAACCTGAATACATATTTCAACCCCAAAAGTGGCAGTTTCTCTACAATTGACCTACAAATTGTGTCATTAAACATTTTGAATAAAATTTGTATAATTAAAATTGATAGTCTATGTACTGACCACTTTGCTATAGTTTGCTCCCTAAATGAGCCTGCTGAAACCCGATCACGCACCTCAAAATATATCACACTAAAGCAAATTGGTCTATGTTCCAAAATACGCTAAATGATGAAATTACAAGTTTCACCCAAAATTCATGCATTTCAAACACAACAGTTGACACACATGCTGAAGTCTTGGCATCTTTACTAATAAATGCAGCTAATCATGCTATCCCTAGGACAACAACCAAAAAACCTTCCCTAAACACATTCAGAAAGCATGGTGGACAAATGAGTGCCAAAATAAATCGAGAACAAAAAAGGCAGCTAGGAGAGCATTCATAAAAAAACCATCACCTACTACATATTAACAAAAAATACAAGCAGAATCTAATCTAAAAAGGACTATAATAGATGCTAAATATAAATACTGGAATAATTTTGCAAATAATCTCTCCAGAGAGACACATGAGTCAATTATACATAAAGTCATAAGCCACATCTGTGGGGAAGACTTCCCCCAACC